>JARBWK010002074.1:0-16308 GCA_030556195.1 Anolis apletophallus
TTGACTTGAGATTTTGTGATGACAACTAGCATATAAATCTCGTTTGCTATGTCATACTGTGTTTTTATGTCAGTAAAATCATCATCATCATCATCTCACTTTCCTTTCTTAAACAAGACTCAAAGCAGCTTAACACACTAAAAACAATACAATTTGCAATTTTAAATCAATACCATACAAACATTAATATTGTAGATGATACGAGTGCAAAGGAGAGGAGGGTTTTGGTTTTCCCCAGCAACAAGGTAGTATTGTGATATATATTAATAATAATGCAAATATTTTGAGCAACTTGGTCTCAAAGGGTCCATTAATATCCACTAGAATTACAAATGGTTCAGTCCTGGTGGAGAGAAAAACTTCTCAAACTAATTTATTTTGGTATGGATCACTTCAGTCAGCATATTTTCAGGATATTCCTCAAGGGCATGGCAATGGAAACTTTTTGTGATGAGTATCTTTGACATGTATCACTACACCACTAACTGCAACAGTTATCTATCGGGAATTATCACAAGCGTAGTGTGATCTCTCATAATGTTAATTAGAGATGGTGGTATGCTAGCACCCTTAGATAAGGGCTGTTCTTCATGATCTTAGTAGGGGACAAGAGGGTTAAATTGAATTTTGAACAAATGCATGATTCACTGCACCCAGTAGTTTCGAAGGATTCTCAAGGCTATCACAGAAATAAGAGGGTTTTTTTATAATAAAAAAAACCTACTGGTATTTGGATGGGAAATACACAGTTAAACATAGTTGTGACCAAGTTTTGGCATCAAAAATTCAATCTAACACAAGAGAATATGGGTGGGACTATAAATACTTTTATGAGTCCAATTCCCTATAGCCATAATACATTGAGACAGAATTTCTTTAATATGATTTTTAAACACAGTATTCCTATAAGATTTAGTTTGTATTAGAATTCTCAAGGGAATGTCGAAGTAGTGGAAAACCACATAAATTCCTGATTAAAAGTGCAAAGCAAGCCTCTCTCTCTCTCTCTCTCTCTCTCTCTCTCTCTCTCTATATATATATATATATATATATATATGCTTCAAAACTTGTTTCGGATGTAGGGGGTGCTGATGTTCCGATTTGGAATTGAATTCCAAATTTTTCATTTACAAAATTCAGAAATTTCAGAACTGTCACAAATTTCCGAAGCATTTGTGAGCATGATTGTGCAACATGCAATATGCAAGACTTGAAAATATGGGACTTGTAGTGTCTTTTTAGGCAACTCACAGCATACAAAGAAAATAGCAAACAGCCCTGCCCTTTTCGCCTTGGAAGCTGATTGCACAACTTTAGGAAGGAGAGTTTGTGTCCAAAGAGTGGTTTGAATTGATGGAAGATCTAGTTCTTTTGAGGCAACATGCAACACAAACTAAAAAACACTGAGGTCAGATAGACCAGCTACAACGTTGGCTTTTAAAAGCGTTGGAGTGAGTGCTTTGGTTCCTCTGTGTTTCTCCTTCTACCCACGCCAGTCACCCACACACAAACCCTTGCACTGTCCATCTGTCCCAAACCCCAACAGCAGCAACAACACACAAGCGGCAAGGCAGGCTGCCCAGCTAGCCAGCCAGGCAGCACAGCAGGCAAGAGCCCTTCTTCTCTGCTTGCTTGCCCACTGTCCTCTTCCAACATCCCTTCAACACAACCTCCCTTCCCTTTGTCTTTGTCTTCTCCCTTCTCCCGTCTCATTTTTTATTGACTGTATCGTTTATATTTGCTGTTTTGTTGTTATTATGTGATATTGGGCTTGGCCTCATGTAAGCCGCCCCAAGTCACCTTGGCAAGATGGTGGCGGGGTATAAGTAAAGTTAATAAATAAATAATAAATTCTCCCTTCTCGGCTCTGAATGAGCCTCTGAGCCATGTGCTCCCTCAAAACGTTTCCCCTGATTGGCTGGGAGGCAAGGAACCTCTCAGCATGCAAGCTGCTTGCCTCTCAGAAGGCTAGTAAAGGGCTGAAAATATGCTGAATCACTTTATGAGTCATAACAAAAATGGTGGAAAAAGCTTTGAAAGGGCAAAGGGAATTCTAGGTTTTGAAAAAGCTTCGATATCGCTTTGAAATGGCAATTTTAACGAAATTATTATGAGCAACGAGTTATCTGACGCAATTCTATCCATGCCTAGAATTCGCACTGAACCATAGAAGGTTAGTGAGTAGCTGCACCCCCTTTTAAAAGTTTTGTTTAAACCAGGGCTGTCCAACTGGCGGCCCGGGGGCCGTATAAGGCCCCCCCAGCCCCTTCCCTCCAGCCCCCTAAGCTTTTTAATAAAAAATAAAAATTGAAAAATAAAATAAATAATAAAAATTTAAAAAACCCTATTTCCACGTTCGGAGCAAGTATCGCGAGAATACGCAATCCACACGGGGTTTCGCGGTTGATGCGAGATCACGCCGGCGCTGACAGCGAAATACCAAGTGGATTGCGTATTCGCGCGATACTCTTCGGCTACTCTACTACTGGATCGCTGAGGCCCACAGACGCGATTAGGACCTTCTTCGACTCAGTCGGTCGTCGGCTCTCTCGTCGTCCGGGTACTCCTGGATCCTGCGCGTTTGGAAAAGGTAGGCCGAAGCAGGGGCCTCCTCAGGGGGCTCCTCATTCCCTCCCCCATCTCCTCTCATGTATTAAATATAAAATTAAATATATTTAAAGATGAAATAAGGGGAGATGGGATACATTAAGGGGGATGGGGAGGATGGAATTAAATATATTTAATATTAAATTAAAATAAGGGGAGAGGGAGGATGGAATTAAATATATTTAATATTAAATTAAAATAAGGGGAGAGGGGAGGATGGAATTAAATATATTTAATATTAAATTAAAATAAGGGGAGAGGGGAGAATGGAATTAAATATATTTAATATTAAATTAAAATAAGGGGAGAGGGAGGATGGAATTAAATATATTTAATATTAAATTAAAATAAGGGGAGGGGAGGATGGAATTAAATATATTTAATATTCAATTAAAATAAGGGGAGGGGAGGATGGAATTAAATATATTTAATATTCAATTAAAATAATTTAATATCTTATCCCTGCATTTTATCTCAGTAAAAGATTATATTTGACTGTATGCATGCTGGGGCGGGGCGGAGCTGGGGGCAGGGAGGGGCGGAGCCAGGGGCAGAGGCAGGATGGGGGCAGACCCTAC
Organism: Anolis apletophallus; assembly: GCA_030556195.1. Classification (NCBI taxonomy): domain Eukaryota; kingdom Metazoa; phylum Chordata; class Lepidosauria; order Squamata; family Anolidae; genus Anolis; species Anolis apletophallus. The sequence goes on from JARBWK010002074.1 coordinate 3,186, forward strand.
GGCCCCCCAGGTCATCAGTGACTGGAATTCAGGCCCCTGGGCTGGTAGAAGTTGGACAGCCCTGGTTTAAAACATTGCAAACTGAAAAGAACCCATCTAATTGTGTATATTAATTTATTCAAATAGACAACACTGCCCTTATATAAAGTACATGGACAGACATATAATTATTATTCAAATAATTCTAAAATTCTTAATTACATATATTTTCAGATAAATCAGAGATTAATTCGTTTTGGGGTGTTATTGTTTAAATTATTGTCATATGAGTTAATACTTGGATGGGACATCATTAGAAGCAGTCACATACATTTATTGTAATAGGAGTATACACAATGCCCAAGTTACAAACATCCAACTGACAAATGACTCTTTCTTAAGAACAGGAGTGAGACAACAGAAAGTGAGAGAAATCTACCTTTTGGAAGGGAAATTCATTCATGAAAAAGTTATCATAGTGAAAAAGTGTCTCAACTGAAGTTTTATCACCAATCCTGTTTTTCCATGCAAGCCAATTGTTTTCAAAATCCAATTATCACAAACACAGAAAGTGAGATGAAATCTTTTGAACAAGGACACAGACACCAAAACAAACACTACAAGGATGTTAACCCTCCCCCCCTCTCTCTATATATATTACTGGGGTTACACTTTAAAATGTACCTGTTCCAACTTAAATACAAATTTAACTTAAGAACAAACTTCCACAACCTACAAGGGTTGAATGAAAAGTAATGCCTCCACCTTCATAACTTGGATTTGGATGGGAATATTTTAATGAATCAAATGCAGAAATAATCCTTAGAATGTGCTCTAACTACCACTATTAACGTTTCCACATAATCACCAGACAATTGGATACATTTCTGCCAACAATGAACAAGTTTTCTGACGCCGTCACAGAAGAAGTTGACACTCTGTTTCTGCAACCAGCTTCTCACGGTTCTCTCAACATCCTCATCAGAAACATAATGATGTCTCCACAGATCTTCTTTCATGGAAGTCAGATGGTGCTAATCTGGACAGTATGGAGGATGCCTTACTGTGGTGAGATCCAATATCTGAAGTTCTGCTATGTACCCATCATGCACAGATCTTCTGATAGCCAAGCAAAGCAATGATTTGACCCACATGTTCTTATGAAAACCTGATTATGCTTGAAATGGCTCTCTGAGTGATATGACAATTGTCCTGAATCAATCTGTCAACCTTTTGCTTGTGAAACTTGGTGGTTGCTGTCACAGGATGTCCAGCTCTTTGTCATGAAAGTCAGATGTTCCCACCTCAACATCTTTAAACTTACTCGTCCAAGGATGCACAGTACTCACATCAACATAATCACCATAAACAGCTTGCATTCTCTGATTAATCTCCTTTGGGGTGACACCTTCTGCTGTCAGAAATTCAATGACTGTACATTGCTTAAGCCACATTGACTGACCATCTGCGCACAGGATTCCATACTTCGCACTTTAAAAACACAACTGTTCAATGCTAAGGCTTCCCACCAAAATGGAACTGTAGAGGAGAGTCTACTGAACAAGCCAGTATGTGCCGCATACCAGTACTGACATCTGTTGAGGAGTTACAAAGGTGGAGGCATTACTTTTCATTCAACCCTTATACCTTCCTCATAAGCGTTTGATACCATAGACCATGCACTGTTGATCCACCGTTTAGCCGTGACTGGGGTTAGGGGGACTGCCCTTAAATGGGTGGTCTCCTTCCTCCAGGACCGGGGACAACGTGTGGAGAGGGGGGAGGAGGTCTCTGGGAGGCTCCCATTAAGTTGCGGGGTCCCCCAGGGGGCCATCCTCTCTCCCTTATTATTCAACATTTATATGCACCCCTTGACCCAGCTGGCCTGCGACTTTGGTCTGGAGTGTTATCAGTACGCTGATGACACCCAGCTAACATGTGCTTCTGCTGAGAATGGACGGCAGGCCGGACACCGTACCCGATTGTTTCCATCAATGCCTTGAAGCCGTGACTGGATGGCTGCGTTCCAGCCGGCTGAAGGTGAATCCATCGAAGACGGAGATCCTGTGGCCTGGTCGGCCTGGGCTGGATGAGTGCCGGTTGCCTAGCCTAGATGGCGAGCAGTTAAGCCCATCATCTTTGGTAAAGAGCCTAGGGGTCCAATTGGACCCATTGTTGACCATGGAGGTTCAGGTCTCCATGGTCAGCAAAACTTCATTTTTCCACCTACGACAGGCTAGGCGACTGGCCCCCTACTTGTCCAGGAACGACCTGGCCGCGGTAATCCAAGCGACGGTCATCTCGAGACTAGACTACTGTAACGCCCTTTACATAGGCCTTCCCTTGTCGACAATTCGGAAACTCAAGCTAGTGCAAAATGCTGCGGCTCACTTGCTGGTGGGGGCATCGACAAGAGAGCACGTTATTCCCATCTTACAGCAATTGCACTGGCTACCAATTGAGTACCGAATTGTCTTCAAGGTGCTGGTTTTGACCTTTAAGGCCTTGCATGGTCTAGGGCCAGTGTACCTGAGGGACTGCCTTACCCCATATGTTCCCCCGAGATCACTTCGCTCAGAAGAGCAAAATTTATTAGGTGTACCATCAATCCGCTCCTGCCATCTGTCTACCACCAGGCAACGAGCTTTCTCAGTTGCCGCCCCGACATTATGGAATACGCTGCCGAAGGACGTTCGTGCCATTGTTGATCTCATTCCATTCCGGAGGGCATGCAAAAATCACCTTATTTAGGCTTGCCTTCAACTGAATCCCGGATATTGTAACCGTCCTCTGCTCTGTTTATGACATTTTATGTAATTTCATCCACTGTTGTTGTTTTATTGCTCTTGTTGTACACTGTATGTTGCTGGCTGTATGTAAACCGCCCCGAGCCTACTGGAAGGAGCGGTATACAAGACCGAATAAATAAATAAATAAATAACTTGGGGGCTGCCTATACTTTAATGGCTGTAACGACTCTCCAACACTCGGTAAGGATCACGCGTAGATTGAAAGCACGGTCCAACACGATTTTATTGCAGGTACGACACATGTGAAGCAAAAGCACCTGCCCGCCACCAAAACACAACTTATATACCCCAACCCCCCCTCCCATCGCCCATGCAATGTCCAGGTAGGGTTGCACCATATCCGGTGATTCAGCATATCCCATAGTCCAAAGGGATGTGACCTCATGGCCCCATGAGTCAGCAGTAAGAGTCCAATTGTCCAATGTCCAGGCTTGGAGGAGTTACATCACTTCCCCCTGCAGCCTTGCACACATGTGGAAGTTACCTCACTTCCACATGACTCAGCACAGTCTTATATAACTGGAGCCCAAGGTCACCCAAGAACTAGGGCAAAGGTCGATGCAATCTCATGCCAGGCTGGGAGCTTGACCTTCACTCAAGCTCAAGTCTCCCAGTCCTGACATAACGGCCTCCTCCACCACGTCCTCCCCCTGTAAAACAAAACATCATTCAATCCGGAGGATGAAAGGGGCCCACATATTTCTTTAGAAGACCACAATGAAACGTGGGATGAACTTTCCCTAAACTCTTAGGCAACAGAAGGGTATAAGAGACCTTATTCACAGCTTTCTCAATTCTAAAAGGCCCAATATACTTCGGACCCAATTTCTTAGATGGATAGCCCAATTTCAAATTCTGTGTGGACAGCCACACTAAATCCCCTTCATTATACTCCTCCCCTTCTCGCCTTTTCCGGTCACCAAACATCTTATACGAACGCTGTGCTTTCCCTAAAGCGTCCGCTACTTCCTTCCATTCCTCCCGGGCTCGTATCTTCCACTCCACTTTCTCCTCCCCTCCCAACTCCAACAGCTGGGGCAAAGGAGCCACCTCCTGACCATAGACTATCTCAAAAGGAGACTTTCCAGTAGATGAATGCACCGAGCTATTGTATGCCACTTCAGCATAGGGCAACAGATCAGACCAATTAGTTTGCTCTTTATTACTAAAAATGCGTAGATAAGCCCCTAACGATTTCTGCGTTCTTTCTACGCCGCCATTACAACAAGGATGATAAGAAGTCGTAAGACGCCTCTGAGCTCCCAACACCTCCAAAAACCGCTCCCAAAACTGAGCCGTAAACTGCACTCCACGATCACTCAAAACTTGTTCCGGGCACCCATGCAACCGGTATACATGCTGCACATACAACTCTGCCAAACGTTCCGCAGAAGGCAACCCCTTCAATGGCACAAAATGGGCCTGCTTCGAAAACATATCCAGTACCGTCCAAATGTACTTATAACCTCGACTCGAAGGCAACTCCCCCACAAAATCAGTGCTGACATGCGTCCACGGCCTCACAGGAGTAACTACCACCTGAATCAACCCCTGCGGCCGCAGGGGGAACTTTATTCCTGGCACACACCTCACAACATTCCACATATCTTTTCACCTCAGCCCTCATGGCTGGCCACCAATACCGCTTTTTCAAGGCCAGCAGAGTCTTCGTGACTCCCCAATGTCCAGCAGACCTATGATCGTGGTTCAACCTCAGCACCTTTGCTCTCATACTCTGAGGGACATACACTTTATCTCCCATGATCCACAAACCATTCAACAACTTGCACTCCTTCTCATGGCTCTGCAACCATATATCACCTACATAACCCTTCTGCAACTCTAAACTCCATTCATCCACCATTCCCTCTTCCTTCTTAATCTCATTCGCAGCCTGCGCCCTCGTCTGCACGGCCAGACCCCAATGTTCTCTGGCAAACACCTCCTCCGCCTTATGCATTTCATTCTCACCCACACTCGGATACCGAGACAATGCATCAGCCACCACATTCTCTTTGCCTTTAATATGCTGGAGCCTGAAATTAAACCGAGCAAAAAACTGCGCCCATCTCACCAACTTGGGAGACAACTTCTGGGGATTTCGTAAATATTGAAGGTTCTGATGGTCAGTCATCACAACAAAAGGGAAAGCAGCACCCTCTAAAAATTGCCTCCACGTCTGCAAAGCGTTGCGCACAGCAAACGCCTCCTTCTCCCACACTGGCCACCTTTTCTCATGCTCCCCAAACTTCTTCGAAAAATACGCACACGGCTTCATCCTACCCTGCTCATCCTCCTGCATCAACACTCCACCATACGCCCAAGCAGAAGCGTCACACTGCACCACAAACGGCTTATCCACATCTGGATGCATTAACAATGGCCCACTCGTAAATGCTTCTTTCAACCTCACAAAAGCCTCTTGGCATTCCTTCGTCCACTCCAACCTAGCTCCTGGAGACTTAACCTTCCTGGACTCACCCTTACCCCTAGTCTTCAGTAACTCGGTAAGCGGAAGAGTTATCTCTGAAAATCCCGCTATAAAGGTGCGATAAAAATTAGCCAGTCCCAGAAAAGCCTGCAATTGCCTACGGGTCTGCGGAGCCTCCCAGCTCAACACATCATCCACCTTGGCCGGATCCATCGCAACCCCACTCTCGCTAATTCTATATCCCAAAAAATCAATCTGATTCTTACCAAACTCACACTTACTCAATTTTACATACAGACTCGCCTGTCGCAGCCTCTCTAACACCTCCCTTACCAAACAAACATGCTCCTCTCTGGTACGCGTCACAATTACGATATCATCTAAATAAACAAACACCCCCTTATACAAAAGGGGGTGCAACACCTCATTGATCAACTGCATGAAAATACCGGGGGCCCCGGCCAAACCGAATGGCATTACGGCCCATTCGTAGAGCCCGAGGGGGCAAGAAAAAGCAGTCTTCCACTGATCACTCCTCTTCACTCGCACCATGTGAAACGCGTCAATCAAATCCAGCTTTGTAAAAAACTTTCCACCTCCTAACTGCCCCAACAAATCTTTGATTAATGGCAGAGGGTAACAGTTGGTGGTACTCACAGCATTCAAACCTCTATAATCAATACACATCCGCAAACTACCATCCTTTTTCTCACGAAACAACACTGGCGCTGCAATGGGAGACTCAGACCTCCGAATAAACCCTCTTCTTAAATAGCCATCGATCTGCTCCCTTAACGCTTCCTTCTCTTTCACCGTCATAGCATATATCTTAGGCTTGGGTAGGACAGCCCCTTCCTTAACTTCTATACTACACTGTACATTGCGAGGAGGGGGAAGACCCTGAGCTAAAATTGGGTTAAACACATCAACATAATCCCAGTATTCAGCTGGCACCCCTTGTACATCATTCCTAGCCCCCCTCCTTCGCATTAGGAGAACATTGTACCACCCCCGTCTTCCAATCGATCTTGGGATTAACTTGCTCAAGCCACGGTAACCCCAATACCACCTCATGACCTTTAATGGGGGCCACTACAAAATCAATGTCCCCCTCCCAGGGTCCCACCCGACCCTTTAAATCCTTAGTCCCCACAGTGAAAGGGCCCCCCTCAATAGAGGATCCATCTAATTGCGTAAATGTTACAGGTGTTTCCAAGGGCTTTGTACTCCCACCCAAATCCCCAATCAACATCGGGGACATAATATTCTCTGAACACCCACAGTCTACTAAAGCTTTTTTTCCACAATCCCATCTCCTTTAATCAAACCCAATGTACATTGAATATTGGAGCTCACCCCAACACTTTTCCCCTCATCATTGTCCACAAAAGCGGCTTTCGCGGAGGCCACCACCGGCTCCAGTGCCTGCCTTTGTCGGCACTGGGACGCAAAATGACCGGGTTGTGAACAAATAAAGCAAAGGCCTCGTCCCTTCGATGGCCTTTTCACTGGACTGGATCGGTTGTCACTGGCACGACGAGCCTCTCCTCCACGGAATCGCCCCTCCGCAACACCACGACCGGACCCTCTGGACCTCATGGGTTGAAAACGACGCCGTTGCACCTGGGCAAGAATTCCTTCAACACTGCCAGCCAACTGGATCCAGCCATCAACGTCTCCAGGATCATCCCGATGTAGACACCACTCCAGGATCTCCTTACGCAGGCCGTCTTTAAATAATTCCAATAGGGTAGCTGGAGACCACTCCGCAACTTTTCCAGCTAACCCCATGAACTCCTCCGCATACTCAGTGACCGACCGGGATCCCTGATTCAAACAACGAAGCGCCTCCTTCGCCTTAATCCGCTCCAATGGATCTCTAAACCGGCTTCGTATCGCCTGTAGGAAGGCTCCCACAGACTGCAAACACGGGTCTCGACGATCGTGGCATTGAACGTACCACTCAGCTGCCCTTCCCTTGAACACTGCACCGATGGCCCGTACTCGGCTGCTGTCGCTCGGATAGAGATGACCATAATCCTCCATATGGTCCTGCACCGCAGCGGCAAAGAAGGCTACTTTGCAGGCTTCTCCTTCAAACTCAACCCGCAATGGTTCCTTCTTCAAACGGGCCCCGAATTCCTGGGAAACCGCTTCCCTTCCATGAGGGACCTCAAGCATGGTAACACCTCTTCCCATTCCGGCTTGAGGTAAGGGCCGCCGCGGACTTCCTCCTGGATGGCCACCATTGATCCTCACTCCCAAAGGAGATCTAGGACGCTCAGCTGATAGTCCGCCATCCATCCAAGAATAATAAGTGAAGTCTCCTCCGCCCGGGGCACTCCACACCGACTCCATCGGCTCTCTACGGGACATGGCTCGGGACATCCTTCTCATAGTCTGTTCCATAGCCTCCAGCTTACATCTCATCACCTCCAACTCCGAGGGTGATGCCGGCTCCGTGGTTTCACTACCACACTTCCTACTAACTGGCCTGTCCTTCGGCACAGTTTCTCTGGGGCCACGCACTTCTGGATCCGTCCAAACTGCCCAGTCCTTTCGGAACAGCTTCTCCGATCCCTCCGGCCCTCCGGACCTCCACCTGAACTGGCCTGTCCTTCGGCACAGTCTCTCTGGTCCCATACACTTCTGGATCTGCTTGAACTGACCAGTCCTTCGGAACAGCTCCTCCGATCCCTTCATTCCTCCAAACCTCAGCCTGTCTGGAGACAAATCTCTCTCTCCTTCGCCGGGCAACCTCCAGGCTCACCTGAGCTTCCCAGAGTCGCTCCGCTTCCTCAAATTCCTCCTCCTGGGCAACAGCACCTTCCATCATTTCATGGTGCTCATCCGGGCACCCCACTTGGTCGAGAGTGGTCCAATCCCACTCCATAGTGCGCCGGATTTCCTCAGGAGCCGAATCCCATCTATCGATATATTCTTCTTCTCTCCAAGCCAACCTCTCCATTGCTGGGATAGTTGAAAGGGGCTTTTGCTTCTGTAACGACTCTCCAACACTCGGTAAGGATCACGCGTAGATTGAAAGCACGGTCCAACACGATTTTATTGCAGGTACGACACATGTGAAGCAAAAGCACCTGCCCGCCACCAAAACACAACTTATATACCCCAACCCCCCCCTCCCATCGCCCATGCAATGTCCAGGTAGGGTTGCACCATATCCGGTGATTCAGCATATCCCATAGTCCAAAGGGATGTGACCTCATGGCCCCATGAGTCAGCAGTAAGAGTCCAATTGTCCAATGTCCAGGCTTGGAGGAGTTACATCACTTCCCCCTGCAGCCTTGCACACATGTGGAAGTTACCTCACTTCCACATGACTCAGCACAGTCTTATATAACTGGAGCCCAAGGTCACCCAAGAACTAGGGCAAAGGTCGATGCAATCTCATGCCAGGCTGGGAGCTTGACCTTCACTCAAGCTCAAGTCTCCCAGTCCTGACATAAGAATAAATCTTCCATCAGTAAAATTGTGAAGAGGGGAAAAAGAAATTTGCAATACATTTTGGCACCACATACTCAAAAGTTAAATCTAAAGCACATGTAAGCCGATAGTAAAGTGGAAAAGGCTTTAAAATTTCAGGTAACTACATGAACAGAAAGCATGATGGCAAGGGATTGCACCAGAAAACATTGAACTTGTATGACAACTTCAGCAGAACATTCCCTGAAACCTGTGTCACCAGGTCATTTATAGCAACACAAGGATGGTTACGCAGATTTAGGGATAGGCATAGACTTAAACACATTAAATTGACTGGATACTGTGCATCCCAATTAAGAAGCTGCCACTACATTTCCAGAAGAGTTTCCAAGGTCCTCAAATCAATGGATGTGAAAGGATGCCATCCAAAACAGGTATTCAGTTGCAATGAAATTGGGCCATGAGGAAATGTTGACCAATGAAGAATTAGAAGAACTTGCTAAGAACTCATTGTTTCAAATTGCAAATACAACAAAATTATGAATCATGGTCCTTGGATGAAATGCAGCATTAAAGTCTCATGTATGATCAATTTAGAATCACAGCTTTGCAGCAACACTTTGATTAGTTAAAAGATAGAGGCAACTTCCCATCATGATATTATTCCAACAAGCCTTGACAACTGAAGATTTCTGACCATGAATATTGTCTGCTCCTGACACTGACATCCTACTATCCAAAACATCTGCTTACAATATCAACGTTGAACCATTGACATCATCCTAGTGCCACAATCCAGGACCACCTTCTGATGACCCTTCTGCTGGTGAAGTTTCTTCTAATGATATTTTCTTTACATCAGAAGTATCCTATCCTCTACATCAAAATGTCAATGCTGATGTTTTCTAGTGTCTATGATGACTTTAAAGTTCATTTCCAGTAAGAAAATGTTGTTGAGTTTTTCCTAAACAATGAATATTCAGAAGTAGTTTTAGCGGTTTCTTCCTCTAAAATAGTGTGCAGCACTTGGTAGTTTCCTATTCAAGTTCACATCACAAGCCATAAAAATGGAGCTTCGTCATATAGACCAGTGTTTCCCAACCATTGTGCCATGGCACACTAGTGAGCCGTGAGCGATCATCAGGTGTGCCGTGAGAAATTGGAACCTCCAATACCCTTTCTTCCCCTCCTGCCAAACACTTTTTCCCAAGCAAACCCTTTCATTACTTTCTGTTAGTAATGAGAGTTCAATATGCCAAGTTTGATTCAATTGCATTGTTGCAAGAGTTCAGGATGCTCTTTGATTGTGTGTTAACTATAAATCCCAGAAACTGTATCTCCCAAATGTCAAGGTCTATTTTCCCCAAACTCCATCTGTGTTCATATTTGGGCATATTGAGTATTCATGCCAAGTTTGGTCCTGATCCAACATTGTTTGAGTCCACAGTGCTCTCTGGATATAGGTGAACTACAACTCCAAAACGCAAGGTCAATGCCCACCAAACTGTTATAGTATTTTCTCTTGGTTATGGGAGTTCTGTGTGGGAGGTTTGTGTCTTTCTGCCATTCCTGCCAGGATATATACAGTATGTTGTGTTCATTGAAAGAGGCCCAGGTCTCACACTGACTGTATAAATACATTTAAAAACATATTAACTATATGTATTACTGTGTTAGAGTGTCATTTTTGTGTCATTTTGGTTGGTGGTGTGCCCCAGGATTTTGTAAATGTAAAAAAATGTGCCATGGCTCAAAAAAGGTTGAAAAACACTGATATAGACCATTCTCACAATTTCCCCTTAGTTTTGTATCATTTTCAATGTATTCTGAAGAAATAGAAGCATCAGTCCTTGTCAGCATAGCATTCTAGACAATACAGTGCAAGGACTTACCCATATTGTGCACAAGTGAACAAGTCAATATGTTTTTCTTTAACCTTTTTTCTGAATTTCTTCTGTCTATATCTAGAAAAAATATACAAGCACAGCAGTATTTTCAAGTACTCTGAATGCATTTGTTGCTTTTAATGTACCAACAGACAAACTGTCTTTAATGAACCATGTGTCATTGGGATGGTATCGCTATAAAAGAAAGGCCCACTGGTTGGCTGTAAGCATAGCTGTTTCCCCTCATTAGATACAGCCTTTAGTGTTGCCTGCCTTGTGCTCAACAAGACATAATAAAAAGTGATATTGGGGTAGCATCCCCCTCAATATCATCTTGTTGAATGGTAGACAACTCCAGGAGCTTTTCTAATTAGCTATATTCTGTAATTGGCCTGGAGGTGCAGCTCAGCTAATGATATGGAGAATGAGTGCCTGTGAGGAAGAGAAGCTGCAAATAGCAGCTATTCAGTATAAGCCTGAACACTATTGAATAGCTGTTTTCCCCCATAGAGTTTCTGTAGAAAGACTAATTTGTAAAGCATACAAATACAAGACATTAAGAATCCCATCTGATCTACTGTTCTCTGTGATTTCATCCACAATCCCTTTTGAGGGGAACTTTAAATGGAATTTACCAGTGACATTTGTGACAAAAATACTATCAAGTGCTGTTGAAGTTTTGCAATGCTCTTTCCTTCTGACTTTCACTTGTGGTGGTGGGGAAGAGACATAGAGTCTACCGTTGGTACTGGGCAGAGAAAGTGGGACATGACCCTTTTAAACATATGTCTCAGGCAATCTATTTGATAGGAAACCATGGATCCCCAATACACGCTGCATATTTTTTATCAACAATACTCAGAACCAAAAGTGTTTTGGATTTTGATGGAGTTTTTACATTTTAGAATACCTGTATTTGCATGAACACATCACGAGATATTTTGGAGTTGGGATCCAAGTCTAAACACAAAATTCATTTCTGTTTCATATGCATCCTATACACATGGAGTGAAGGTAATTTTAAGCACCATATTTTTAACAATTTTGTGCATGAAACAAAGTTTGTATATATGGAGCCATCAGCAAGCAAAGATATCATGAACTTAGCTTCTCTTGGGGACAACTTTGGATTTTGGTGTATTTTGGAATTCAGGAGATGATTGTCTGCAACATGTTTAAACTTCTGTTTGAAAAATGTCCCTTTCATACATGCAGTGAGTGTTGGTGGAGCAAGTAAAACTACGTAGTATACTTTCTTTCTGATACTATAATTTAAACATTTTGCTTGAACAATTAAATAAATGTCTGCTTTCAGAAAAACATGTACTAGCTATATCCCTTTGATGTTTTTTTCAGTGGGTGGGTAGACCTATTATTTACATCTGTAGCTGAGATCCTTTTCTTGATTCCCTTAACCTTTGGAAATATTTTATAAATAAATGGTTAATGAGAATTGGAAACATAATTAAAAGAAGTGTATTTCCCCACAGCAAGAAGAAATGAATACAATGTTGACTATAAATCTCTGAAACTCATCACTTGAGACATATTTTTTCTTCACATTTAGCCCATACATTTTTGTTAGTTAAACATTCAAAATGCAATACCTATTTTTTAGGTTTTATAATATTTTATGGAGTTGATGGTGTATATAGAGCATGGATTCATATAAGATCAACAGGCTTCACATACAGTTTGCCTCTCACCATGAACAATTGTCCAATTGATTCACATCGTGAAAGAACTGGCATAGTTTTGTGTTTTAATAGCTATGTCAGAAACTTTCTAACATGACTAGTTTAGTCTCTGTACCATAAGAATGCCATGATGAATATTAACAATTTAAAACACTTTTTATTATTGAGTAAAAAATTCTGGGATCATTCCATTGTAACCACTTCACATTCTTCCTCAATGAACACCAACAAACTTAAATGCTTGGTGATTTCTATTAGAGTTGAGTGTGGAAACTTTTCCTTAGTTTCACCCATTCTTTCATTACTTTTGTTACCCTTCAGGATCACATAATGGGAAGTCTCCTCCCAGTATGAAAATCAGCTTGACATAAAAGCAAGTGGTAGCCAATCCGGCTCCGGTTGCTTTTCACGAGCATGTGGCACTCCATGCCTCCTTGCCTTAGAAAGTGTGTGTGTGTGTGTTGTGCAGACCCAAAAGAGTGCATGCCTGCTGGCAACTGAGCATCTCCTCTAAAATAAGCAAATGAGAACTTGCCTGTTGCCTCCTTGTCTTGGAAAGAGTGTGTGTGTGACATACATGCCCAGAAAATATGTGTGCCTGCCTGCAGCCAAGCACCTCCTCTAGAGTAAGAATGAGAACTTGCCTCCTTGCCTTGGAAAGAGTGTGTGTGTGTGTGTGTGTGTGTGTGTGGCATGCAGGCCCTGAAAGCACCAGTACCTGCCTGCAGCCGAGCGCCTCTAGAATAGAAACAGCTTCAATGCCTGGGAGTCCCCCCTTCCCATAATGGGCCTAAAGAAAATGGATCTTTTGCACCCAAAAGTGAAAACAGATATCTGCCCTCTCAATTTCAGTGGAGCTCCCCAAAAATGGATTGA
>JARBWK010002075.1:0-16307 GCA_030556195.1 Anolis apletophallus
CCAAGTGTGGTCCAGATCCATCATTATTTGAGTCCGGCAGTGCTCCCTGGATGTAGGTGAACTACAACTTCCAAAACTCAAGGTCAATTCCCAAAAGCAAACCCTTTCAGTACTTTCTGTTGGTAATGAGAGTTCAATATGTCAAGTTTGGTTCAATGCCATTGTTGCAAGAGTTCAGGATGCTCTTTGATTGTGTGTTAACTATAAATCCCAGAAACTGTAACTCCCAAATGTCAAGGTCTATTTTCCCCAAACTCCACCTGAGCTCACATTTGGTCATATTGAGTATTCATGCCAAGTTTGGTCCTGATCCAACATTGTTTGAGTCCACAGTGCTCTCTGGATATATGTGAACTACAACTCCAAAGCTCAAGGTCAATGCCCACCAAACTCTTATAGCATTTTCTCTTGGTTATGGGAGTTCTGTGTGGGAAGTTGTCTCTTCCGCCATTCCTGCCAGGATATCTATGTTGTGTTCATCAAACAGGCCCAGGTTTCCTCACACTGAGTGTATGAATACATTTAAAGACATATTAACTATATGTATGACTGTGTTAGAGTGTCATTTTGTGTCATTTTGGTTGGTGGTGTGCCCCAGGACTTTGTAAATGTAAAAAGTGTGCCGCAGCTTTAAAAAGGTTGGGAAACACTGGTGTAGTGGGTAGGTAGATCGTTTCGACTGGGTTGCTTTATAAGTAGCTCGCATGCTGAAAAAGAGTGAGCACCCCTGGTCTGCTCCTATTGGTGCAGCCTAGAATCGCATTGGCTTGGTGCAGCCTAGAATCGCATTGGCTTTTCTCTAAGATCAGGCACTGTACCCGAGGACTGGAGGGAGGCAAATGTAACACCGATCTTCAAGAAAGGATCCAGAGGTGATCCAGGAAATTATAGACCAGTCAGTTTAACCTCAGTTCCAGGCAAAGTGATGGAAACCATTATTAAAGAAAATATTACTAGGCACATAGAAGAACAGGCATTGCTGAAGGAAAATCAACATGGTTTCTGCAAAGGCAAATCATGTCTTACTAACTTGTTAGAATTCTTTGAGGGTGTAAATAAACACATAGATAAAGGGGACCAGTCGATATTGTTTACCTTGACTTTCAAAAGGCTTTTGACCAAGTCCTCACCAAAGGCTCCTAAATAAGCTCTTCAGCCATGGAATCAGGGACAGGTCTTGTCCTGATGGGAACCTGGCTAAACTGTAGGAAACAAAGGGTGGTAATAAACGGACATTTCTCTGGGTGGAAAGAGGTGAAGTGGCGTACCCCAAGGGTTCAGTTTTGGGTCCGTTACTTTTAATTTATTCATTAATGATCTGGATGTAGGAGTGAATTCTGAGGTAGCAAAGTTTGCAGACGACACTAAATTGTTCAGGTAGTTAAAAATGAAACTGATTGTAAAGAGCTCCAGAAAGATCTCTCGAAATTGAGTGAATGGGCAACAAAGTGGCAAATGCATTTCAACCTCAACAAGTGTAAAGTCATGCACATCGGGGCAAAGAACCCCAACTACACCTACCAATTGATGGGGTCAAAGCTTTCCGAGACAAACCAGGAAAGGGATCTTGGGGTCTTGGTGGACAGCTCAATGAAGATGTCAACCCAGTGTGCAGCAGCAGCAGTGAAAAAAGCAAATTCTATGCTTGGCATGATCAGGAAGGGAATCGAAAATAGGTCAGCAAATGTTGTATTGCCTCTCTACAAATCGATGGTGAGGCCACATTTGGAGTACTGTGTACAATTCTGGTCTCCGCACCTTAAGAAGGATATAACGGAACTGGAAAAGGTACAGAAAAGGGCAACAAGAATGATCCAAGGGATGGAGCAGCTCCCTTATGAAATCAGGTTGCAACGCCTTGGTCTTTCAGCCTTGAAAGACGGCGTTTAAGAGGTGACTTGATCGAAGTGTATAAAATCATGCATGGGATAGAAAAGGTGAATAAAGAAAAAATATTTTCTTTGTCACACAACACTAGGACTAGGGGCACTCCTGAAGCTCCAAGGCAGGAAAATTAGGACTAATAAAGGGAAATATTTCTTCACCCAGAGGGTCATTGGGTTATGGAACTCACTTCCAGAGGAGGTTGTGACAGCGGTCAGCCTGGACAGCTTCAAGGCAGGATTAGACAGATTCATGGATACCAAGTGTATCGGTAGTTACTGAAAAGGACATCCAAGTGCCACCTCGGAGTGGTTGAGGTAGGCAGGATTTCCCTGGGTACTGGTTGTGGGGGTCGGGGAGCAGGTCAGGTTTTGCCCTCCCTTCTGCTCGAGATCCCGTGTACAACTGGTGGGCCACTGTGTGACACAGAATGCTGGACTAGATGGGCTGAGGTCCGATTCAGCATGGCTCTTCTTATGTTCTTATGTTAAGCCGCCGCATGACAGTGTTGACTCATCTTCAGCTTGTGGTCTACCGAGACTCCTAGATCCCTTTCCCGTGGACTGTTTCGAATAAGACTGTTTCAGTCCGGAGTTCTTTCCGTCGCAGGTCAGGCTCAAATGTCGCTGAACCATCGCCATCGACTCCAGCCCAATCCTTGTGCTTCAGCATGAGCCCAATTAATAATGTGCATAATTAACGGGTCTACTTATGGCTTTTTTTTTTTTTTTCAAAGGAAGAATAGGCCCAGCATCTGTATTTGCCGCGAACAGGGTAATGAGGCCTCGGCGAGAGGCGCCTGGGGCTGGCGTGAGCAGACGCGTGGCGGTAGTAATTTTTGTTGATTGACAACTGCTAGACAAGCAGTCCCGGCATAAAAACTAAACCCCGTTTGGCAGAATTAATCGTTGACAAACTGCTCTTAAAGCTGTAACATTGTTTCTGTCAGTTGTTCGGGTTTTGATGTCACTGTTAGACATAATAAATCAATAGTGTCAGAATTTGGTAATGTTTATAGCTAGCAAGGTTTATTATTTCATATGACTGTCATGCGCCCAATACTGGTTATCGTGGCTGTCTCTAAATTATCAAAGGCAGAGTGTTGCTTTGAATACACTCTTGTGGATCTCTGGTCAGCTGCAAACCATCCTTTTGGGACCCCCCCCCCCATTTTTCCTTTTTAAGAGGCTTTAAAAACAAAGCTATCCAAATACCCATTGAAGACTAGCATTTTCCAAAGTTTTTTCCAGAGCAGTGGTTCTCAACCTCCCTAATACTGTGTGACCCCTTAATACAGTCCCTCATATTGTGGTGACCAACCATAACATTATTTTCGTTATGACTTCATAACTGTTATTTTACTACTGTTACGACTCGTAATGTACCTATGTGGGTTTATAAAAAAATTATATTATTTATTACTAACTTGGGGACCCGAGGGTGCCCGGGTTATTTGAGGAAGGCATCACAATGCCTTCCTCAAATAACCCGGGCACCCTCGGGTCCCCAAGTTAGTAATAAATAAAATAATTTTTTTAAAAACCCACATATGTACATTAGTTCCTCATTGGTGTGGGCCACAGTGCTCTAAGGCAGTGTTTCTCAACCAGTGTGTCGGGGCACACTAATGTGCCGTGAGCTATCATCAGGTGTGCCGTGGGAAATTGGAACCTCGGGAGTCTAGTGTGTTGAAGCATAAAAACCCTAAGAAACCCTATCTTGATAAAGGCACAAAATTACAAACATCCCCCTCCCCACCCGTTGTCTATTTGGTCTCTCCCTCTCCGTGCATTGGGAAGGCACGTCTCCCTTTCCCCAAGTAGAGACCTCGTCTTGCCTCCTGGGGGTTCTGTGTGGGAAGTTTGGCCCAGTTCTATCATTGGTGGGGTTCAGAATGCTCTTTGGTTGTAGGGGAACTATAAATCCCAGAAACTACAACTCCCAAATGCCAAGGTCTATTTCCCCTGAACTCCATCTGCGTTCATATTTGGGCATATTGAGTATTCATGCCAAGTTTGGTCCTGATCCAACATTGTTTGAGTCCACAGTGCTCTCTGGATATAGGTGAACTACAACTTCCAAACTCAAGGCCAATTCCCAAGCAAACCCTTTCAGTACTTTCTGTTGGTAATGAGAGTTCAATATGCCAAGTTTGGTTCAATTCCATTGTTTCAAGAGTTCAGGATGCTTTTTGATTGTGTGTTAACTATAAATCCCAGAAACTGTAACTCCCAAATGTCAAGGTCTATTTTCCCCAAACTCCATCCGTATTCACATTTGGGCATATTGAGTATTCATGCCAAGTTTGGCATCCAACATTGTTTCAGACTCACCCCACGTCTTCCTCCCTCCCCTCCACAGTGCTCTCTGGATGTCGGTGATCTACAACTCCAAAACCCAAGGTCAATGCCCACCAAACTCTTATAGTATTTTCTCTTGGTTATGGGAGTCCGGTGTGGGAAGTTGGTGTCTTTCTGCCATTCCTGCCAGGATATCTATGTTGTGTTCATCGAAACAGGCCCAGGTATCACACTGAGTGTATAAATACATTTGTAAACATATTAACCATATGTATTTCTGTGTTAGAGTGTCATTTTGTGTCATTTTGGTTGGTGGTGTGCCCCAGGATTTGGTCAATGTAAAACATGTGCCGCGGCTCAAGAAAGGTTGAAAAACACTGGGGTAGGCCAAAAAAGTTTGGGAAGCACTGGACTAGATGACCCTGGAGGGTCTCTTCCAACTCTTTGATTCTGTTCCAAGCTGTGTTAGAGTGTCATTTTGTGTCATTTTGGTTGGTGGTGTGCCCCAGGATGTTGTAAATGTAAAAAATGTGCCATGCTCAAAAAAAAAAAAGGTTGAAAACACTGACTTAAGAGAAAACTTGAACCCTTGCTTTTTGTGTGCTTTCTTGTCACTGTTCTTATCAGTCGCCCTATGAGATTTTTGTGCATCTTTCCCAAGTTACTGTAGTGTTTATTATTTCAAAATAATAGTAATATGGAGAAGACATCTAGTAGCACCTTTGAGACTAATTTGTTTACTTCGGCACATCTATTGATCCCAAATCTTTGAATATACTGATGGAGTACAATATTCAAGCCGCGGGTGTTTAAGCAGATTGCAAATTTGTGCTCTGGGTGGATTTGAGGGCGGAAAGATGCATTTGGTGACTCTGGAAATCGCCTTGATTTGAGAAAGGAAGTTGCGTCCTTTGAAATCTCTCCTTCCAACTTCTCAAGGCTCAGGCCTTGGCCTTTCTACATCGTGAGACGGCCTTGACGCTTTCTTGCTCTTCCTGCCAGGAAGGGGCTTGGTCTTGTCATAGATCACATTGGCACTTTTGTCATGTCTCTCCGCTGTTCTTAATTACGCATTAGTGCCAAAGGGGCGGGGCCAGATGGAAAGAAGGCGGCCCCAAGTCTAGCGTATAAATGCCTCCGCAGGCAGCCTGAATTCATTACAAGGGTGAATTATGTCCCTTAAAGATGGGAGCTTGGATGGCTTAGAGCAGCGGTTCTCAACCTTCCTAATGACATGACCCCTTAATACAGTTCCTCATGCTGTAGTGACCCCCTATCATAAAATTATTTTTGTTGCTACTTCACAACTGTAATTTTGCTACTGTTATGAAGTGTAATGTAAATATCTGATATGCAGGATATATTTTCATTCAAATTTGGCACAAATTTATTTATTTATTTATTTTAAAAAATTTGTACCCCGACCTTCTCACTTCTATAGACGGACTCAGACCGGCTTACAGCAAAAATTCAATGCTATACAAATTAAAACCTATTACAACAACATTATTAAGAACTTAAACACCAAATTACATACATACAAATTATATACATACATATACAAATACCCGATACACCCAAATTTGAATAATGGTGGGATTGGGTGGAGTAAATAGTTACTGGGATTTGAAGTTCATCCACAATCAAAGAGCATTCTGAACTCCACCAATGATGAAATCGAACCAAACTTGGCACACAGAACTCCCATGACTAACAGAAAATACTGGAAGGTTTGGCGGGCATTGACCTTGAGTTTTGGAGTTGTAGTTCACCTACATCCCGAGAGCACTGTGGCCTCAAAACAATGATGGATCTGGACGAAACTTGGCATGAAAATCAGCATGCCCAAATGTGAACTCTGGTTGAGTTCGGGGAAAATAGACCTTGACATTTGGAAGTTGTAGTTGCTGGGATTTATAGTTCACCTACAATCAAAGAACATTGTGAACCCCACCAAAGTTAGAATTGGGCCAAACTTCCAACACAGAACCCCCATGACCAACAGAAATGCTGTTTTCTGATGGTCTTTGGTGACCCCACTGATCCCCCTTCGCGACCCCTCCAGGGGTCCCGACCCCCAGGTTGAGAAACACTGGCTTAGAGAGAGAGAGTGAGTGCATATGCGTTTCAAAGGCCATTCCGTGCAAACAGATTTGTTTAAGATCAATACTTTGTGTGGCACAGCTTTGTTTGCACCTCCTGATACAAAACACTGTCAAGGTTTAGCAAATAGCAAGTTTTGTTTCATTTATCACAGGCAGCAACATATTTTCACATTGTGTTTTCACTATTTGGGGGATTGTGGTGGAGGAGGTGTTGCTCCTTCTGAGTGTCCTTACCCCTGTTACCCGGCAGAAGGGGCAGCATAATACAATCAACTACAAATTAGAACAAGTTAAATATACTGTATATACTCGATATAAGCCTAGTTTTTCAGCCCCTTTTTTAGGCTGAAAATGCTCCCTTCGGCTTATACTCAAGCCAAGGTTATTTATTATTTTACTCTGTTATTGGTATTAATTTTATTACATTTATTTACTCTGTTTATTATTACATTTACATTATTTTACTCTATTATTATTATTATTACGTTTATTTACTCTACTAGCTGAGGACCCGGCGGTGCCCGGGTTATTTGAGGAAGGCATTGTGTGTCAAGGTTGATTCCTATTTGCTTTGACATACGAGGAATATTTTGAGTTAAGGGCGAGTGCCAAAGAAAGTGCTAATGTGAGAATATAGGACTTTAGGGCTTCAAGGGAGCAGCCTCCGTGCTCTTGCCTGCTTTAGGGGATTGTTGTCTGCTTTGCTCTCATCCACTTTGGGGAACTTTAGGTTACTTGATTTTGTGTGGTTCTTATTCCTTCCCGGTATGTTTAGCTTTTTGAAGGGAGTGAGAGAGAGAGAGAGAGAGAGAGAGAACAAAAGAGGGAGGGAGGCTGGAATGAGGACAGCAGAAAGAAGAAAAGGATGCTTCTGCCTCTTCACTTGGTGCTTTCTGCTTCCTTACCACAATTTTGTGCTTCTACCATTTTTAAGTAGATGTTCCTTTTTTTAATTGTTCCATGTGAATGTATACATTATTTCTTATTTATAAATCACATTTTCTTATTTAACACACATTAAAAACAGGGAGGTTTCAGGGGGCTGGAATGAAACAATAGCATTTCAGCGGTGAGATTCAGTGGTGAGATTATCTGTCCGAACGTATCTCATGCTATGAACCATCACGAAGCTTAAGATCGTCAGGAGAGGTCCTGCTCTCAGTCCCACCACTCTCGCAAACGCGGTTGGTGGGAACGAGAGGCAGGGCCTTCTCGGCAGTGGCCCCCTGTCTGTGGAACTCTCTCCCCAAGGACATCAGGTTGACCACCTCCCTCCTTTCCTTTAGAAGACAACTGAAAACCTGGCTCTGGGGCCAGGCGTTTGATTAGAGGCCAGTGGCAATAGGAAAAAGGAAATTTGGGTTTTGCGACATGGATTCTCCCGGCTTGGTTTGGTTTTACTGGCACGTTAATTTATTGTTAAATTTACTGATGATGTTGTATAATGTTTTAAAATGATTTTATTGTGAATTGTAATTTTCGTTAGCATCCTCTGATGCTCACGTGAGGTCGCTCTGAGTGTCCCTTGTGGGGAGAAGGGCGGGATAGAAATATACGAAATAAATAAATAACTCGCTTTGAGATAAGAACATTTTGAGTTAAGACCTCAGTCACGGAACACATCAAACTCTTAAGTCAAGGCACCACTGTATATTCTTGCATGGCAGAAGGGGTTTGGAATGGATACCTTGAGGGTTTTCCCCCCCAACTCTATGATTCTACTAAGCTTTTTCAAAGGGAGAGTTATATATTCCCTGTAACGTTCCAGTGGACGGACATAACAACATCTTCTGGTGCTCATGTGAGGCGCTCTAAGTCTCCCTTGGGGGGAGAAGGGCGGGATAGAAATATATGAAATAAATAAATAAATAAATCGCTTTGAGATGAGAGCATTTTGAGTTAAGACCTCGGTCACGGAACACATCAAACTCTTAAGTCAAGGTGCCGCTGTATATTCTTGCATGGCAGAAGGGTTTGGAATGGATACCTTGAGGTTTCCCCCAACTCTATGATTCTACGAAGCTTTTCAAAGGGAGAGTTATATATTCCCTGTAACGTTCCAGTGGACAGACATAACAACATCTTCTGGTGCTCATGTGAGGCCGCTCTAAGTCTCCCTTGTGGGGAGAAGGGCGGGATAGAAATATATGAAATAAATAAATAAATAAATCGCTTTGAGATAAGAACATTTTGAGTTAAGACCTCGGTCACGGAACACATCAAACTCTTAAGTCAAGGTGCCGCTGTATATTCTTGCATGGCAGAAGGGGTTTGGAATGGATACCTTGAGGGTTTTTCCCCCCAACTCTATGATTCTACGAAGCTTTTTCAAAGGGAGAGTTATATATTCCCTGTAACGTTCCAGTGGACGGACATAACAACATCTTCTGGTGCTCATGTGAGGCCGCTCTAAGTCTCCCTTGTGGGGAGAAGGGCGGGATAGAAATATATGAAATAAATAAATAAATAAATCGCTTTGAGATGAGAGCATTTTGAGTTAAGACCTCGGTCACGGAACACCTCAAACTCTTAAGTCAAGGTGCCGCTGTATATTCTTGCATGGCAGAAGGGGTTTGGAATGGATACCTTGAGGGTTCCCCCAACTCTATGATTCTACGAAGCTTTTTCAATGGGAGAGTTATATATTCCCTGTAACGTTCCAGTGGACGGACATAACAACAACTTCTGGTGCTCAAGTGAGGCCGCTCTAAGTCTCCCTTGTGGGGAGAAGGGCGGGATAGAAATATATGAAATAAATAAATAAATCGCTTTGAGATGAGAGCATTTTGAGTTAAGACCTCGGTCACGGAACACACCAAGCTCTTAAGTCAAGGTGCCGCTGTATATTCTTGCATGGCAGAAGGGGTTTGGAATGGATACCTTGAGGGTTTCCCCCAACTCTATGATTCTACGAAGCTTTTTCAAGGGGGGGGGTATATATTCCTGTAACGTTCCAGTGGACGGACATAACAACATTTGATGGTCGCCCTTTGTGTCTTTAAGCACAGCGGACGCCTCCCCATCCCCATTGCCCCAAATGAAGCCTGGGGCTGCCCAGCAGCTGACTGGGTGCCCATCGTTCCTGACGGTTGTAGCACGAGAGGAACCGGGTAATTAGGCCAAGTGGAGCTGCGGGAGGTAGCTGGCATTCTCCGTTGCCTTTTTGTATATTCATGGCCTGTCATGATTGATGGAAGGACAGTGTTTGGTGACACGGTGTCATTTGCCGGTTGGAAGGTAGATTCTGAGGCTCAGAAGGGGCATTCGGCAGCCCCGACAATCAGCTCGTTTCAATGTCAGTGACATCGGCATCTGCATTTTCCTTTGTTTGACGCTCCTTCCCCCCCACGCCCCACCCCAAAGACATCTATTAATTTGTCTGGATTAGGCAAGATACTTCCACATTTTAAGAAAAGGATCAGATAATGTCACATAACTATTAGGACATCAAAACTGAAATCTGTGTGCTTTTGAACAGTGCGTTGCGTACTGCCGTGTTTCTCAACCAGTGTGCCGTGGCACACTAGTGTGCCGTGAGTGATCATCAGGTGTGCCGCGAGAAAAGCTCTCTGCCCCCCTTCCTTCCCCCCTCCTCCTGCCGAACTCCTGCTGCTTGGGGGAGGAGGAGAAGGGCCAGGCGGCGGTGAAGAACAAGAAGGGACCGGGGCACCGCTTCCTTCGACCGTTTCCCCAACCAGCCTCAAATCCGCCATGACTCCCGCCCCTTGCTTGTTGAAGCCGCGCGGAGGAGCCCTGCCTACTGAAACCCATCCACCGCTCATGCTCCTCCTTTGTGGGAGAGCTGAAGCCGGGGGGAGGGGGGGCATGACACAGCCTGGCTCCGCCCCCTCCCCCAGCTTCAGCGCTCCCACAGCTTCGCCAGCCTTGAGGGGGCAGTGCCAAGGCAGCGGTGGCAGAGCCAGCACAATGCTGGCTTGGCACTGCCCTCTCAAAGCTGGCAAAGCTGTGGGAGAACTGAAGCCGGAGGGAGGGGGCAGGGCATGGTGTGGCCTGGCTCCGCCCCTCCCCAGCTTCAGCGCTCCACAGCCGCCAGCCTTGAGGGGCAGTGCCAAGGCAGCGGTGGCAGAGCCAGCACAATGCTGGCTTGTCACTGCCCTCTCAAAGCTGGCAAAGCTGTGGGAGAACTGAAGCTGGGGGAGGCGAGGCAGGCCCCCTCCCCAGCTTCAGCGCCCACAGCTTCGCCAGCCTTGAGGGGCAGTGCCAAGGCAGCGGTGGCAGAGCCAGCACAATGCTGGCTTGGCACTGCCCTCTCAAAGCTGGCAAAGCTGTGGGAGAACCTTGGCACTGCCCTCTCAAAGCTGGTGAATCTGTGGGAGAACTGAAGCTGGGGGGAGGGGGCAGGGCATGGTGTGGCCTGGCTCCGCCCCCTCCCCCGGCTTCAGCGCTCCCACAGCTTTGTCAGCCTTGAGGGGCAGTGCCAAGGCAGCAGTGGCAGAGCCAGCACAATGCTGGCTTGGCAGTGCCCCCTCAAGGCTGGCAAAGTTATGGGAGAACTGAAGCCAGGGGAGGGGGCGGGGCATGGCGTGGCCTGGCTTCTCCCCCTCCCTGGCTTTGGCACTCCCAGCAGACCACCATCCCCAGCCGTTCTTTACTGTGTTAGCGTGTCATTTTGTATCATTTTGGTTGGTGGTGTGCCCCCGGATTTTTTTAATGTTAAAAGTGTGCCACGGCTCAAAAAAGGTTGGGAAACAGTGCTGTATATACTCGAGTATAAGCCTAGTTTTTCAGCCCCCTTTTTAGGTTGAAAATAATAATAATAATATTTTTGTGAAAAAGCTCCCCTCAGTTTATACTCGAGTCAAGGTTACTTATTATTTTACTTTGTTATTAGTATTATTTTTATTACATTTATTATTTTACTTAATGTATTACAATATTTACAATATTTTACCGTAGTATCATTACAAGTATTATTTTACTCTATTTATTATTATTGTGTTTATTGTAAGCCGCCCCGAGCCACTGGGAGTGCCGGCTAATTAATCTAATAAATAAATAAATAAATAAATAAATAATTACATTAAATATTATTATTGTTATTATTGAATTTCCACAATTTTACTCTATTATTATTACATTTATTATTTTACTCTTTTTATTATTATTGGAAGGACATGTAAGCACATTTACATTGAAGAAGGTTAGAATAATAGTTTAATCAGAGTTGGGCAGTCTTATTTTAAATTACAGTTTTATGTATTAATTGAGGCCTCAATTATTTTTATTTATTTATTTATTTCGTTCGGCTTCTATGCCGCCACTCCCGGCGGGCTCGGGGCGGCTCACAATACCAAAAAAGCACAGCGTAAAACAGCAACAGAATAAAAACAGAGCATGAAAACATCATTAAAATGTCACAATAAACAACATTTTTAATATAATTTTATTGATATCTATTTTTATTTTGCAAGTTACGCGTAGCGGCTGCATTTCCCACCTTTTTTTTTTTTTTGTTCCATCTTGTATTCCGCTCCTCCCTGCAGGCTCGGGGCGGATAACATCGTAAAAACTCGGCAGGCATGTCACATCCATGTCGCCGTACAATAAAATACAACATAAAATACAACAAAGGTCCCGAGATAAAATTATGTACATGCTGAAGCATTCCCTGAGCCAGGGTGCTAATTAAGAAGATGAGTACGTTCGGCTTGCTGGCCTAGCCGAAGGCCAGTTTGAACAGGGGCGGTCTTACAAGCCCTGCGAAACGGGATAAGCTCCGTGGCGGCTCGGACCTCATCCGGGAGAGTTCCAGAGTACCGGAGCCGCCACAGAGAAAGCCCTTTGCCTGGTAGCAGACAGGTGACAGGTGCGGACCGATGGAATCAGGAGCAGGTTCAACTCCTCCGAACGTAGTGATCTCGGGGGAATGTATGGGGGCAAGGCGGTCCCTCAGGTACGCAGGCCCTAGGCCGTGTAGAGCCTTGAAGGTTAACACCAACACCTTGAAAACAATTCGCACTCAATAGGCAGCCAGTGCAGCTGCCGGAAGAATGGGCGTGATGTGCTCCCCTTCACCGACGTTCCCGTCAGCAGCGAGCAGCGGCATTCTGCACTAGCTTGAGTTTCGAACTGTCGCCATGAGGGAAGGCCAACGAGGGCGTTACAGTAGTCTAATCTCGAGATCACCGTCGCTTGGATTACCGTGGCCAGGTCGTCCCTGGAAAGGTAGGGTGCCAGTCGCCTAGCCTGTCGTAGGTGGAAAAATGACGCCCTGCTGGCCGCGGAGACCTGGGTCTCCATGGTCAGCAGGGGGTCCAGGTGGAAACCTAGGCTCTTAACAACAGGCGACAGGCTAAGCCATTCGCCATCCAGGGTAGGCAACCGGCACTCATCCCGCCCAGGCTGACCAGGCCACAAGATCTCCGTCTTCGACGGGTTCACCTTCAGCCGGCTAGCCCGCAGCCAACCAGTCACGGCCTCCAGGCACTGATGGAAACAATCGGGTACGGTGTCCGGCCTGCCATCCATTCTCAGCAGAAGCTGGGTG
The DNA here is from genome assembly GCA_030556195.1 of Anolis apletophallus. Lineage (NCBI taxonomy): Eukaryota > Metazoa > Chordata > Lepidosauria > Squamata > Anolidae > Anolis > Anolis apletophallus. The sequence continues at coordinate 12,798 of JARBWK010002075.1, forward strand.
TCATCCGCGTACTGATAACACTCCAGACCAAAGTCGCGGGCCAGCTGGGCCAGGGGGCACATGTACACGTTGAATAATAAGGGGGAGAGAATGGCCCCCTGGGGAACCCCACAATCAAGTGGGGATCTCCCGGAAACCTCCCCGCCCCCCTCTACCCGTTGTCCCCGGTCCCGGAGGAAGGAGGTCACCCATACTCAAGTCAATAGGTTTTCCCAGTTTTTTGTGGTAAAATTAAGTTCCTCGGCTTACATTCGGGTCGGCTTATATTCGAGTATCTACGGTAATTCAAGGCAGAAAGGCAATGGGTTTTGTTTGATTTTGGAGGTTAAGCAAGGTCAAGTCTGGTTGCTTTGTGGATGGGAGATTGCTAAGGAATATCAATAGTTGTGGGCTATATTTCAAAGGAAGGAACTGGCACAACCTCTGAGGATGCTTGCAATAGATGCAGGCGAAACGACAGGAGAGAATGCTTCTAGAGCATGGCCATATAGCCGGAAAAACCTACAACAACCCAGTGATTCCAGCCATGAAAGCCTTTGACAATACACAGCCTCTCTCTCTGGCATTACATTGCGGACAAAGATTCTTAGGAAGGACTCATCCCATACTTTCTACAAGCGCGTTGATGACTAAAAAGGCCAATCCGATATAGGCAAGTCCGGTTGCAGAAAGCACAGCAGAAAGTCTCCTTGGGTGATGTTGTTTCCAAGTTGCGGTTCTTTCTGCGTTGTCGTTTCTCTTCGAGACCCGTTCGGCGTGACTTTTCGAAAGAGGCCGCAGCATTGTGGAGAGTGCGTCTCCATGCCTCCCGATGTGAGGCCAGGGTGGACCATTGTTGGTGACCAATCTGGCCGAGCCAGAGATGTTGTTTCAGGGAGTCCTTGTATCTCTTTTTGGGGGCACCTCTCTTGCGCTGACCCGTGGGGAGTTCACCATAGAGTAGTATCTTTGGGAGGTGGTGGTCCTCCATCCTAGAGACGTGCCCTGCGCAGTGCAGCTGTGTTCTCAATAGCATGGCCTCAATGCTGGTGATCCTGCTTGTATCAGGAGGGGATATCCTAGATACTCAATGCAATGCAAGACCAATACAGGTCATAAGCAAAAATATATAGGCATTTATTATAGTCCCAAAATGAAGGAATGTTGAGGCAATAAGCCTCCCCAGCAGTACTAACCAGTGAATAATCACTATATCATAAATACAAAGCATAAACCACGGATACACTGAATGCATTCACAGTAAGTCACCTAAATAATACAAAGAATATGAACATGGGTGAAGTACAAACATAACATAGCAAGCAGGGGCTCCTCAAATGAGAGTGCTCCCTGGGCGAAAGGTGAGGAAAATCCCCCGGGTGTTGTAGTACATACGGCTGGCCCAAAGGATCCGAGGCGCCAGCCTGGAGGCTGGATGGAGACGCAGCAAGAGCTGGGGGCCGCCTGTGAAACGGGCCGCCACTATGCGGACACCCAAGCGCAGCTGCAGAGGCCCCTCTGCCCCAAATGGGTCGGAGGAGGAGGTCGAAGGGAGACTCAAAATAGGGTGACCCTTCGGTGGGGCAAATGCCCTGAGAATCGAGCAAGAAGCCCCCAGATGGTGGAGGCTCCTGGCAGCAAGGTCGATGCGCCAAACCAGGAAGTGGCCCGCCCGTGGCCAATGAGCAAGCACGGCGTTTCCCAGCGGTATGATACCAAGTAGTAAGAAGACGGAGTTGTCAGGAAAGATGAATAGGGAAACGGAGATCACAGGGCTGCAGGTGAGGATCCAAGGAGGGGGGAAATCCAACGCCGAGGTGAAGTTCCGTGGAGTAGAAACTCTGTCAAGCCCAAATGGGAAGCTTCACAATAACATCCGTATGGATAATGAAGAGTCATGGGGAAAGCCCCATGAAATGCCAGGTTCTAGCCGCGGACGGCACTCAAGTCATTGGCCAAGTCCGTTTCGCCTGTAGCGAGGCTTGTTCCCACAGAACCAACAGTGGAGCCGATATCCACAAAATTATAGTACATAACGAATAATCACAGCGACATCGCAGATATGGGAGAGTTTAGACCCTAAGGGTTTAGACCCATTGGCGCCCCCTTGTCGTGGGGGAGAGGCTTGTGTACCCTAATGAAGTTGTGAGCTATTCTGGCGGTGGCATAATAGTCACCGGTAGGGCCTCCCGTGCCAGACAGGTCACCACTGAAGGGTCTGACAAAAGAGCGTCAATGGGCAGGATGGGCTCTCTAGCCTTTGGCAACCATCCTAAGAGAAGGGAAACTCTAATTTCAAACCCAGGCAGATGCGTGCTTGTCTAACCCTGTAAGGTCAAGCCATCTAGAGAAGGCTTCAAGACAAACCTACGACCTGAGGACCTCGCTGCCACCGTCCAAGCTTGCTAGGCCCTGGCAGACGAACCTTTGGTTTAAAGGGTGAGGCCAGTTCTGTGCCGCACTCCACCAGAAAAATCCATTGCACAGGCTCGAAGGACACATCAATCTCTGAGAAAGCCCTGTAGCAATAGGCGAGGACGAACGGCAGGTATACAGATGCACTGAAAACCGCTGACCCACTCTGCATACAGGCAGTTGAGGACTTTGGTCGCCGAGACTGGCCCGAGATGACAGTCCTGTTCGGCAGCACTTGACGACAACGCAGAAAGAACCGCAATCAAAAACAACATCCCCGAAGGACTTTCTGCTGTGCTTTCTGCAACCGGACTTGCCTGTCTCAGATTGGGCTCTTCCTAGTCATCAACGCTTAGATTGCAGCGTGATGAGTCCTTCCAAGAATCTTCGTCGCGGCGTAATGCCGAGAGAGATGGCATTGAAAGTTTCTCTGTATATATGTGCATTGCGATCCACCTGGGCGGGGTGGGAAGGGCGGAATATAAATGATTATCTATCTATCTATGTATCTATCTATGTATATAATAAAAGTCAGTGTTTGCGGCTGTGGGTGGGTGGCGCCACCGAGCTTAATATGTGCCAGCGTCGATTGGCTGCAACTGTCGGATTATTTGCATAAAGGTGTGACTCCCGCCTCCCAACATTCCAACACAGCACAGAGAGGAAAGGGAAGGGCCTGAGGCAGGCATAATGGCTGGAGTTGAAGGAGCCAGTTGACAGTTTTTTTTGTTGAAATGGAATGTTCAGTACCTTCACCCAATGCACTTCTAAGGGACTGAGAGGGGAAAACAAAAGGCCTCAGGCAGTCAGCCATCGCCCACAGCAATGGATCAGGACCAAACATGGACCAAACTGTATTGTTACGCTTTTATATGTAAGCCCGAGCCACCGAGGACGGCGAATAATCAATAAATAAATAAAAAAAAAAGAACTGCAACTTGAAATAACATCACCCAAGGAGACTTTTCGCTGTGCTTTCGCAACCGGACTTGCCTGTCTCCGGATTGGCCTTCCTAGCCATCAAGCGCTTTGTGGAAGCGTGGGTGAGTCCCTTTCCGAATCCGAACCGTCGCTCGCAAAGAAAGCCCCCGGGGGGGTTTCCTTGTCATAGATCAC
>JARBWK010002076.1:0-16306 GCA_030556195.1 Anolis apletophallus
CAGGCTCCCCTTGACCCCCTGCTCCTCCCCCCGGGAGTCCTGGCTCCCCCTCCCCGTTTGCCCCCCTCCTGCACACTGGACGGCCCTGCCTCCTGACCCTTCACCTAGGAGGTCATGGATGAAGACCCTGAGCAGGACGGAGGTCACGGGGGGCTCACCCAAGGAAGGCCTTCCTGAAACCCACGGCCTTGTTCCCCGCATCCGCCCACCTTACGTCCTGGTGCAGTTTGGGAAAGATGGACCACGGATTATGGGATTTGTAGTACTTCCAAGTGCTTTGCTTCCCAGAGACCACTGTGGCCCCCAACAAAGACCGATCAATATCAACCTTGGCACGCAGAGCCCCCATGACCCACTCTATGTCCTTGGTGCAGTTTGGAGAAGAGCAGCGCATGGATGATGGGGCTTGAAGTACCTCCACTCACTTCCCGAGACCACTGCGACCCTCATCCAATGACTGATCAAGACCAAATTTGGCACACAGAACCCCCTACATCCTGGTGCAATTTGAAGGAGGATGGACCATGGATTATGGGACTTGAAGTACCTTCACTCACTTCCCGAAACCACTGCGAGTCAAATGAACAACTTGGCACACAATGCCTTCCTCAAATAACCCAGGCAGCGCCGGGTCCCCCAGCTAGTAATAAATAAATCTTCCTGCCTGGCAGAAGGGGGCTGGACCGGATGACCTTTGGGCTCCCTTCCAACTCTCTGAGTCTAAGAATAACAACAACAATAATAATAACAACCACGTGGGAGTTCTGTCTGCCAAGTTTGGTTCAATTCCTTCGCTGCTGGGGTTCAGAATGCTACAATTCCCAAATGTCAACATCTATTTCCCCCAAACTCCACATTTGGGCATATGGAGTATTTGTGCCAACTCTGGTCCAGATCCATCATTGCTTGAGTCCACAGTGCTCTCTGGATGTAGGTGAACTACAACAGGGCTGTCCAACTTCTTCGGGCCCAAGGGCCGGAATACAGGTGACGGATCACCTTGGGGGCTGGAGCGGAAGGCGTGGCCGCAGTGGGGGCATGGCCGCTCGCGGGGGGCGGGGCCGCTCCCACCCTGGCGCGCATGCCCAGCGTCCTGCGCGGCCTGCCCCTTTTCAGCGGGGTGACATCAGGCGCCACGCCTGACGTCACCCAGCCCCGCCGAAAAGGGGCGGGTCGCGCAAGATACCAGGTGGCTTGCGTGCCAGGACGGTGTTGAAGGAAAAGGTAGGGATCGGCAAGCCACCCCCGCCGTGTCCTAATTTGGCTCTTGCAGCGGTTTTCCTTCAGGCGCGGCCACAGCGCAAGAGTTTTACAGAAAGGACATGGCGGCATGGGCAAAGGCTTGCCAATCCCGTCCTGGCACGCAAGCCTGGCATCTTGCGCGACCCGGCCCTTTTCGGCGCCTGATGTCACCCCGCCGAAAAGTGGTGGGTCATGCAAGAAGTCCCGCCCCTAGGGCATCGGACGTGGCTTCCCTCCGCCTCCCCCTCACTCGCGCCGCCCCGCCCCTCCTCGCACCGCCCCCGAGATCGAAATTTTTGAATTTTTTTCGATTAAAAAAACACCTGATGTCTTGCAGGGGGTTAGGGGGGCGTAGGGAAGGGGCTCGGGGGCCGTGTACGGCCCCCGGGGCGCCAGTTGGACAGCCCTGAACTACAACTCCCAAAGTCAAGGGCATTGCCCACCAAATCCTTCTAGTATTTTCTGTTGGTCATGGGAGTTTTGTGTGCCCAGATTGGTTCAATTGTTGGTGGAATCCAGAACAGCAATACAACTCCCAGATGACAAAATTAATCCCCTCCCCCAACCCCACCAGTATTCAGATATGGGTGTATCGGGCATTTGGGCCAAATGAAAATACATCCTGCACATCCGATATTGACATGACGATTCATAACAGTAGCCCAATTTATTTATTTACTTACTATATTGATATGCCGCCCTTCTCAGCCCAAGGGCGACTCCTGGCTGTTTACAGAACGGCACAATTCGATGCCCACAATCACAACGGGTGACCTACCAGACCTGCTGGACTCAGAGGGGGGTCTTCGGCCACTTTTGAAGGCCCCGAAGAGCTCCCTCCCCTCTTGAGGCCTTGCAGGCAGACGCGGAGGTCGCTGGAAGCTGCCCGGGCGCCGGCCTCGGTCCTCAGGGCCTTGGCGAGCCTGAAGGACACCGGGGCCCCGGGAGGCTCCTGGCTTGGCGGGGCTGCAGCGACCATGGTCTCCCCTCGGAGGTGCTTGACCTGGTCCCCGGTTCCGTGGCGGGCCTGAGGGCCTGAGGAGGCCGGGCCCCCCACCCCCCCCCAACTCCACCCGAGGGGACGCCGAAGAACAACCTTGGGCTGGCCGGGACGCATTCCCACACCTTACAGGCCTCCTCCTCCACCTCGGCCAGCTGGGCGAACGACTGGGCGCCTGGTTGGGAGAGCTTGATAGACTGGGGCCGGCGCTGGCGTCTTTTTGCAGCTCCAGCGGCCTGAGGACGGAGCGAGGAGCAGCGGGACCCAGCGGAGGCGGACAGGGTGAGGACGGACGAGAGAGGGTGAGGGGGGCGACCGCAGCTGCTTCTCAGCGCGAGCTCCACGGTTGTCATTGCTGCTGCTGCGGTGGGGGCCCTACTGCCACCCCCCGCCTCCGCCCCTGGCCCCGGGGGACACCCCAGCCCCAAGAGAACCAGGTCGGCGGCGCCAGCAACTGGACTCTGGCAGGCCCCAAGCCACATGGACATGGAAACCGAGGAGACGGATGACGAGGGGGAGGGGTGGGTCCCGGGCCTTTGGCGGAGGGCCCTTTCACCCGAGGAGAGACACGGGAGACGACCGATGCAGCGGTGACACCTGGTGGAGCCCTGGGGGCTCTTGGTCGCGAGGCCCCCCCCCGGGGTCCGCCGGACGAAGCGATGGCCAGGGGTAGCAAGATGGCGCCGACTCCGAGCTACCCGGCGTCCCTGGCCCCGCCTCTCGCTCATCCCTCAGGGGCTGTAGCCGCGGCCCTGCATGGCCTGGGAACCCAGCCCCCGCCCTCCCCGACAGACGGGCCGAGTCAACAGCTGCCGTTGGTGCCCCTCCGGAGGCGTTGGATATCTCAGGAACCCTAGCAGGGGCCCGGAGGCTCGACCCCGGCGCCGAGCTTGCAGGTTCGCGGCCGTCCCGCATTAGCGACCGGACTCCAACCTCCCCCGCCTTTTTCTGGCGGCCGGGGCTGACAGATTCACCGAGCCGGGTCAGCCTAGTACAGAGGCCAGGTGGCCGCCAGAGAAGGCGGCGTCGGAGGCCGAAGATCACCAGGCCCCCCGCCCCCGAGACATTTGCCACTGCCCGCCAGAGAGAGGGGAGACCTGCCTCGCCCGAGCCCAAGTCCTGGAACCCGTTGCGGGTCAGAACTTTTTGGGGTCCGGGCTTTGGGCAACGGAAGCCCTCTCCCTCGGGCCCACAGTGGAAGAAAGTCAGCAAGCCCACAGATCGGACTCCCCCTACCAGACCCCTGGTCAATAGGGGACGGGCCGGTTCGGACCCTCTTGGTGGGATTATCCTGGGACCACCTTTGCTCCCTCCCTTCGACGGGAGAGTTGGGCCCGCTTGACTCGCTGGGTCCTCTCCCGACGCCTTTACCCCTACCCTGTTCTCCCCTGTCTCCCTCGCCTACTGCTGTACCCCCCCCTGTCTGTTATTTTACTGTTGATGTATGTTTGTGTAGTTGCTTGGCTTTGTAAGCCGCTGCGAGCCTTGTGGAGTTGGCGGCATAAAAGTCCAAACAATAAATAAATAAATAAATAAAATAATTACAGCTCTGATGTAGCAGCGGAAACAAGGTTATGGTTGGGGGTCAGCACAACGTGAGGAGCTGGATGAAGGTTGAGAAACACTAGCCGAATGCATCCCTGAACCCGGACTCAACACAGGCTGATCCTACACTGCAGTGTACGGCCACAGACTTTACACCAAGGCTGAGAATTGCACGCTGTACCGACTGGCTTCTCAACTGCGCTGCTTGTGATGCAAACAACTGGCTTCTGAAATGGGAGTCTCAATCTGAATGGTCCAGATCTGGTCACATGGTCTGTAGCCCTCCCACACTCAAACAAAATAGGGGAAAGGGGAAAACCGCATACTAAACCATAAACCTAGAACAGGGCTGTCCAACTGGCGGCCCCGTAGCCTGTTGGACACGGCCCTACCTATGCCCTCAGCCGCCATTTTTAACTTTTTTAAAAAAAAAAATCAATTTTTTTTTTTAAAATGGCGGCCGGGGGAGGGAGGGGGGCAGGGAGGAGGAAGAGAGCTAGCTCTTCCTTTTTCGCGCCCTCCCTACCTGGCGGGGAGCCGCCGAAAAGGGCAGAAGGCGGCGCCAAGAGCAGCGCATCACAGGCCTGGCGTGACGCGCTGCCCCTTGGCACCGCCTACTCCTCCTGGCTCGGCTCCCCCGGCCTAGGGAAGGAGGGGGTCACGAAAAAGGAGGAGTAGGCGGTGCCAAGGGGCAGCGCGTCACGCCAGGCCTGTGACGCGCTGCCGTTAGCGCCGCCTTCTGCCTTCTTTCGCGCCCCCCCCTTCCTAGGGCAGGAGCCGCCGAAAAAGGGCAGAAGGCGGCGCCAAGAGCAGCGCGTCACAGGCCTGGCGTGACGCGCTGCCCTTGGCACCGCCTACTCCTCCTTTTCGCGGCTTTAGGAGGGGGGGCCTGGGCTGGGGGGGGGGCCTGGGGGCGGGGCCGAGCGGCCCCGCAGGTCATCAGTGACCTCTTATCCGGCCCTGGACCCGCCAGAAGTTGGACAGCACTGACCTAGAACATCGTAAGCTGGGAGAGATCATCCAGAGTTTTGGAGTTCGGTGTCACCTGTACGCAGATGACGCCCAACTCTATCGCTCCTTCCCACCTGCTGCTAAGGAGGCTGTTCAGGACCTGAGCTTGGCAGCTGTGGCAATCTGGATGAGGGCGAACAAAGTGAAACTGAATCCAGACAAGACAGAGGTCCTCCTGGTCAGTCGCAAGGCTGGGCAGGGCAGAGGTTGCGGCCTGTGTTGGAAGGAAGCCCAGGTCTCGGCCGTGGCCAAGGAGCATTTGCACAGTTAAAGCTTGTGCACCAGTTGCGCTCGTATCTAGGGAGGTCTGACTTGGCCACAGTGGTCCACGCTCTTACATCCCGAATAGATTACTGCAATGCACTCTACATGGGGTTGCCTTTGAAGACTGTTCTGAAGCTTCAAATGGTGCAAGGGGTGGCAGCCAGGCTTCTTACCGGAGTGGCGTTCAGGGAGCACACAACCTCTCTGGCTGCCAGTTTGCTACCGGGCACAATTCAAAGTGCTGGCTTGAGCCTATAAAGGTCTAAACCAGGGTGGGCAACTATTTTTTCCAAGGGGCCACACGAGAGCCAAAAAATATTATGGAGGGCCGCACCTAGAGGCGGAACTACATGCTAATCTACATAATTATTTTATTTATTCACTTACTATATTTACTATATATTACACATCATTAATATTAACATATTAATATATCAAGAAATATTCATATATTATTAGTATTAATATCATAATTATTATATTATAGTATATATATATATAAGCATAATATATTGAAATTATAATATATCATATAACATTATATTATATTATTTATTATATTATTTTATTATTGTTATAAAATTATTATACAATAATAATAAAACCACTAAAATAAAACAATGCTTCCTTATAGTCCCCTTCTCTGGAGATTTTTATGCAGAGGCCAGGCAGGGGAGGCAAGTCAGGGGCCCTTAGGCGGGCCAGATAGAATCAGCCAAAGGGCCGCATCCGGCCCCCGGGCCACAGTTTGCCCACCCCTGGTCTAAACGGTTCTGGCCCAGCTTACCTGTCCGAAGATAACTCCCCGTTTAAGATTGTCCGGAGAGGCCCTGCTCTCGGTCCTGCCTTCTCTGAAGGCACACCTGGTGGGGACGAGAGACAGGGCCGGCCTTCCTTCCCCGTAGTGGCCCCTCGGTTGTGGAACGCCCTCCCCAGGGATACTAGATTGGCCCCCTCGCTTTTGACTTTCCAGAAAAATGGTGAAAACGTGACTATTTGAACAAGCCTTTGGAATCCAATGCGACAGTCAAGCACGGCATTAGACAAAAGTGGGCATAGTATACTATACACACCAGGAGGAATTAGGATGGGGATTACCAAATTTGGAATTTTATTACGAAGCGTTCCAACTAAAATCGCTGATAGAAAACAGTGTAAGGAGAGAAGAAAAATGGTGCAGAATAGAAGAGGCAGTAAACAAGGGAGAGGGAAAATTTGGGATTTTTTTAACTGAAAATCTAGAGGCTTCCATGAAAAAAACCAGAGGTCCTAGAAGACTAGCATTAAAGGTTTGGAAAAAATGGAAACCACTATGGATGCCGGATACAGTCAAATTGACTCCACTAGAAAGCTTATACGGAAAAGAGTTTGGCCATAAATGGTGGGAAGATATGGAAGAGAAAGGCTATTACTGCATAAAGGATATGTACGACATAAATGGACAATTGATCCCCATGGACGGGATAATAGGAAAAATGGGAAATAAAAACTGGATAAAAATAGGGGGGGGGGTTATATAACAAACTCAAACAAGGGAAATATGGGGAATGTTTAAGCCAAGAAAACAAAATTGAGAACCTACTTATGAAAGGACAGAAGACATTGAAAGGCTTAGTAGGAGAACTATCTCTATCTCTATAAATAATAAAGCGGAATGTTTCTATGTATGTATGTTTGTATGTGGCAGCATTCTGGTTGGCTCCTGGCCTCTACATTCTGACAACATGATTGGTTGCCAGTGAGGGAGCATTTGCATAACGCCTCTATTGGCCAGCCAACACGAACATTCCGACACTCTAAACTGCCAGAGGAGGATAAGGCAAAGGCCTGAGGCAGTCGCCAACACGAACATTCCGACGCTCTAAAGTGGCAGAGGGGGTCAGGAAAAGGCCTGAGGCAGTCAGGCATGGTGGGACTTTGCGACCCCTTTGCGATCCCAAACAATGAGAGAACAAGACCAAACTTGGCACACAGAACCCTCAAGACCCACTCTACATCCTGGTGCAGTTTGAAGGAGGATGGACCATGGATGACGGGACTTGCAGTACTTTAACTCACTTGCTTAGAGCACTCTGGCCCACACCATAGAAGGATCAGGACCACACTTGGCACACAGATGCCCACTGGCCCACTTTACAACCTGGTGCAGTTTAGGGCAGGATGGGCCACAAATGATGGGATTTGCAGTACCTTCACCCGATTCATTTCCCACAGAACATTGCAGCCCCTACAAATCAGAGACCAGGCCCAAACTTCACACACAGAGTACCTATGACCCACTCTACATCCTGCTGTAGTTTTGAGTGGGACGGACCACGGATGATGGGAGTTGCAGTACCTTCACTCACTTTCTGAGACCGCTGCCACCCTCATCCAATGACTAATCAAGACCACACTTGGCACACAGAGCCCCCATGACCCACTCTACATCCTGGTGCAGATTGGAGAACGGGGGACCATGGATGATGGGACTTCCAGTACCTTCCCTCACTTCCTGAGACCATTGCAACCCTCATCCAGAATATGATCAAGACCAAATGTGACACACACAGCCCCCATGACCCACTCTACATTCTGGTGCTGTTTGGAGGAGGATGGACCATGGCCAATGGGACTTGCAGTACCTTCACTAAGTTCCTGAGACCACTGCAAGCCACATAAACATCTAATGGGAACCAACCTTGGCACACAATGCCTTCCTCAAATAATTCGGGTCCTCAGCTAGTATAAAATAATGATAAAAGATGAGGAATATGTAGTCAGAATATTACAAAATAAATGGCAGAATGAAGGGATACTCACAAAACAAAACATTGAGGAATTAAAGAAGGGGGTAAACAAAATTAAAATGGAAAAATATAAAGAATTGGAAAGGAAATTTCTCTGGAAATGGTATAGGACACCTGCCCAGTTAGCAAACATGGGTACAGGACTAAGGCCGATGTGCTGGCACTGCAAAGCAGGGAAAGGCTGGGATGCACAGATGTGGTGGGATTGCTTAAATGCAAAAACTTTTTGGAACAAGATAACTAGGAAAATGGGGAAACTTTTCAAAATAACAATCCAAGTCAATATGGACTTTATGTTAATGGCAACCACAGGGAATAAAAACATTGCGGAGAAGAACCAGGACTTATTCAAAGCAACGATCTTCGCAGGAAAGGCAGTAATCGCCTGGGGGTGGAGAGACGTAAAAAATGGAATTTGGAAAATTGGAATAACTATCTATTTGAACAAGTCCAACCAGATATTATCACATGTACAACCCAAGAAGACTCACAGGAGGACAAAACAGAAGTAATTAAAGAGAAATGGGCAACATATATAAAATGGGTAGAAGAAGGTGAAGCCAACACAGAGTTTGCACAAAGACTTCAAAAGTTGTATTTTTACATGTTTTATGTGCTGTAAACCGCCCTGAGCTTCGGATAGGACGGTCTATCAAGCCGAAATAATAAATAAATAAATATAAGTTGTGTTCGTGGTTAAAAATAAAGATATAGAGAGGAAAGTGGGGGTGGGGGTGGGGGGTAGGGACGGGGGGGGGGGGTGGAGTTGGGAGAAAATAATAAATGAAAAGAAATATGAATGAATCTGTAAAGAATGGGAATAGAAAATATAGAAAAATGTTTATGATAATGCATGTTTACAATGGATAATGATTTTCTGTTCAAATATGTTTTTCTTTTCAATAAAAAAACGAATTTAAAATATATATTTTTTTAAAAAAAACCCCAACAAAAACCAAGGCTCTTCCTTCCTTCCTTCTTCCTCCGTTCCTCTCCTTCTTTCTTCTTCCTCCCTTCCTTCATCCTTCCTTCTACTTCCCACCCTCCTTCCTTCCTTCCTTCCTCCGGGTGGCTAGCTCCCATCCAGCCCATCACGGGTGCCAGGCACTGTCCATGCTGAATCCAGCAGGACGCCCAGACTGCGGGCCCCTGTCCTGAGGGGGAGAGTGACCCCATGGGGCACCGGTTGCCACGCTCAACTCCTCTGAGGGACTTCAGGGTTGAAGTCTCAAGAAGAGTGGCATTCCAGTCACCAAGGCTCTTCCTTCCTTCCTTCCTCCTCCCTTCCTCCTTCCTCCCTCTCTCCTTCTTTCTTTTTCCTTCCTTCCTTCCTTCCTTCGGATGGCTAGCTCCCATCCAGCCCATCACGGCTGCCAGGCACTGTCCACGCTGAATCCAGGAGGACGCCCAGACTGCGGGCCCCTGTCCTGAGGGGGAGAGTGACCCCATGGGGCACCGGTTGCCACGCTCGACTCCTCTGAGGGACTTCAGGGTTGATGTCTCAAGAAGAGTGGCATTTCTACCACCCCGCTCTCCAGTCACCAAGGCTCTTCGTTCCTTCCTTCCTTCCTCTCCTTCTTTCTTCTTCCTCCCTTCCTTCATCCTTCCTTCTACCTTCCACCCTCCCTCCTTCCTTCCTTCCTTCCTTCCTTCCTTCGGATGGCTAGCTCCCATCCAGCCCATCACGGCTGCCAGGCACTGTCCACGCTGAATCCAGGAGGACGCCCAGACTGCGGGCCCCTGTCCTGAGGGGGAGAGTGACCCCATGGGGCACCGGTTGCCACGCTCGACTCCTCTGAGGGACTTCAGGGTTGAAGTCTCAAGAAAAGTGGCATTCCAGTCACCAAGGCTCTTCCTTCCTTCTTCCTCCCTTCCTCCTTCCTCCCTCCCTCTCCTTTCTTCTTTCTCCTTCCTTCCTTCCTTCCTTCCTTCCTTCGGATGGCTAGCTCCCATCCAGCCCATCACGGGTGCCAGGCACTGTCCATGCTGAATCCAGCAGGACGCCCAGACTGTGGGCCTCTGTCCTGAGGGGGAGAGTGACCCTATGGGGCACCGGTTGCCACGCTCGACTCCTCTGAGGGACTTCAGGGTTGAAGTCTCAAGAAGAGTGGCATTCCAGTCACCAAGGCTCTTCCTTCCTTCCTTCTTCCTCCCTTCCTCCTTCCTTCCTTCCTCTCCTCCTTTCTTTTTCCTTCCCTTCCTTCCTTCCTTCCTTTCTTCCTTCCTTCGGATGGCTAGCTCCCATCCAGCCCATCACGGCTGCCAGGCACTGTCCACGCTGTCCCCAGGGGGAGAGTGATGTCAGATTATTGCATTTTTAATGGCAAATTCATGAGTCAGCACAAGATGTATTTTCTGCAGTGTGACATGTTTGACACCAGATGGCGCTGTCTCAGGACTGATAAATGGAATCTTGGGGATTTGTCAGTTAAGATTTGTCAGTTGGGATCTGACAGTTGGGAATTGTCCGTTGAAGAGGACAGTTGGGATTAAATATCTGTGAGGAAAGGATGTTTAGGAAGGTAGCTGTAATTGCTGTTGTTTTTCCATGCTTAGCTTGTTATTGTTAAATTCAATTCAATACAAAGTTATATTTTTACCTTGTGAATTGAATGAGAGTGTCATTATTCACACGAACAGAGACTGGAGTTTATTGGGCCGATGGGGAATTTAACTTCTATATTTCTGTTGCCTATTCCGCTGTGGCATAAATACTCGACGCCGAAGAAGTGACCCCATGGGGCACCGGTTGCCACCCTCGACTCGTCTGAGGGACTTCAGGGTTGATGTGTCAAGGAGAGTGGCATTTCTCCCACCCTCCGCTCCAGTCACCAAGGCCCTGAGAGCGGCTCCCCAAGGATGAAGGAGGCGGCCCCTTGCCACCTAGTCAGTCAGCGCTCACAAGAGAAAGAAAGGGCCTGGCAGTCAGGGGCCCTGCGTGGCCTTGTGGGCCTGGGCTTGGGGGAGCCAGGTCTGCCTCTCCTTCTCTCTCTCTCTCTCTCTCTCTCTCTCTGAGGCCCCACAGTGAGAGGGGGGCTCCTTTTGATGTGTAGCTAAGACCCCCCCCCCCACACACACACACATCAATGAAATGGTGAAGATTTGGACTGTGTTGGGAAATTCAAAGTGGGAGCGGGGTGCCCAGAGTCTCGCTGGCAGGAGAACCAAGGAAGGCTTGCAACAACCGCCCGCTCCAGATGATCCATTGCCTCCAAACCCCTTTGGATGAATTATTTATTTATTTATTTTTATTTATTTATTTGTTCCATCTTGTATTCCGCCCCTCCCTGCAGGCTCGGGGCGGATAACATCATAAAATTCGACAGGCATGTACATCCATGTCGCCATACAATAAAATGCAACATAAAACATACAATAAAACAAAATACAATAGATCCCGAGATTAAAATTATGTACATGCCATGGCATTCCCTGAACCAGGGTGCTGATTAGGAAGATGAGTACATTCGGCTTACTCGCCGAATTACACAGTGACCCCTTAATAAACGGGCACCCCAGTGTCCCTTTGCCTCCTTCTTGCTTCGCTGTGGCCTCTACTGTCCCCCCAGTTGCCTTTCTTTTACTAGAGCAGCCTGCCCCGATTCCCGTGCGGCCCCTCAGCCACGAGCGGGGGCCGTCTCCCCTCATTTCCCCATCACTAACGCCCTTGCCTGCCCCCCAACCCTGGGTCAACATCCGAACCCAGGGCCGGATCTAGGTAATTTTAAACGGTAAGCGAACAGAATTTTGGCGCCCCCCCCCAACCAATCACTGAATGTATATATATATATATATATAGAGAGAGAGAGAGAGAGTGTTGGGGGGCATAGACAAATTTTGGCCCTCCAGGCATTTTGGACTTCCTACTGGCTGTTAGGAATTGTGGGAGTTGAAGTCCAAAACACACGGAGGGCCGAAGTTCACCCATGCTGTGTGTGTGTATACATATATATATATATACGCACACATACATACACACCTTCCTTCCTTCTTACCCTTTCCCCTGCCCTCTTCCTATTCTCTTTGTGTGTGTGTGTGTGTGTGTGTGTGTGTGTGTGTATCTATTCACCTTCCTGCCTTCTCAGGGCCCTTCCACACAGCCCTATACCCCAGAATATCAAGGCAGGAAATCCCACAATACATGCTATGAACTGGGTTATCTGAGTCCACACTGCCATATATCCCAGTTCAAAGCAGATAATGATTTTTATAAAGAGCATAGACAATATAAAAAGGAGCCAGCTCTAATATTAATTATATTATGTTATAAATTATAATATATAAATACATATTATATTTTATAAAGATTATACTATATGGTATTAATATAAATTGGTATTAAATAATAACTCACTCTCTCTCTGTATATATACACATACACACACATACACACACACTACTATTCAATATGAATAAATAATATTGAATATATATTACTTAATAACTTATTAGATAAGTATTAAATACTATTATAACTCTCTCTCTCTCTCTCTCTCTCTCTATATATATATATAATAAAATATTATATTATATATCTGGTACTAACATTAAATAACTATAAAATAATATCATAAATAATAGTAATATATACATATATATTATACATATTATAATTATATACCTGGGACTAAACATTAATAATAACACAATATAATATATAGATATATAACATACATCATATTCAGAGTGCATAATATTACAAATAACATACATTATATTATAAATAATTGATTACATTATATACTCAACACTAATATTAAACAGGCATTAAATAATATTACAAATATATATTGTATTACAAATAATCTATTACATTATCTACTCAGGAGTAATATTAAGTAGTTATTAAATAATATCAATAATACAACATATTCTAAATAATCTATTACATTATACACTCAACACTAATATTAAACAGGCATTAAATAATATTGCAAATAATATATAATATTACAATATATATTATATTATAAATATTTTATTATATATTCCACCCGACAGGAGCAATGCAGGGGGCAGAACCTCCTCTACGCGCTGGCTGAGCCAGGGCCTTGTGACTTGCTGGAGCACTGAGCAGAAGACACACTTGGCTGATGGGTTGGCTGCCGTGTTTCTCTGCTCAGCTCCGGCTCCAGGCAGGGCCGCACCTGAACCCCGTCAGCCCCCTCCTTCTACAAGCCACAGTTTGTTTACATTCTCAACCATTGGGAAACTCCTCATCTCTTCCTGTAGATCAGGGCTGTCCAACTTCTACCGGACCTGTGGCCGGAATTCCAGTTACTGATGACCTGGGGGCCCGAAGGGTCTGCCTCCGCCCCCGGCTCAGCCCCCTCCCTGGCTCCACCCCAGCTCCGCCCCCTCCCTGGCTCCGCCTCCTCCCCGGCTCCACCCCTGCCCCGCCCCTCCCCGGCTCCGCCCCCTCCCCGCCTTGGAGGTGTCTGTGGAGGACACCGGG
Source organism: Anolis apletophallus (assembly GCA_030556195.1). Lineage (NCBI taxonomy): Eukaryota > Metazoa > Chordata > Lepidosauria > Squamata > Anolidae > Anolis > Anolis apletophallus. The sequence continues at coordinate 13,307 of JARBWK010002076.1, forward strand.
GCTTTGACTTGGAGATAGAGATGAACACCAAAATCCCAGTCTCAAGTCCCAGTCCCTGCTTTGAACTGGATTATATTGCAGTGTGGACTCAGGGCCCTTCACACAGCCATATAACTCAGAATATCCAGGCAGGAAACCCCACAAAACCTGCTTTGAACTGGATTATATTGCAGTGTGGACTCAGGGCCCTTCCACACAGCCATATAGCCCAGAATACCTGCTTTGAACTGGATTATCGGAGTCCACACTCATATAATCTGGTTTAAAGCAAATAACATGGGATTTTATTCAGATGTGTGGAAAGGAAGTCAAATAAGAAGCCAGGGCCCTTCCACACAGGCCTATAGCCCTGAATGATAAGGCATAATATTCATTCTGCCTCTGCTAATAATAACAACAACAGGTTCCTGGAGTAGGAGACCTCCAAGGGCCATCCAGTCCAATCTCCTTCTGCCATAAGGGGAAAACACAATCAAAGCATTCCTCAGCCATGTTGAATCAAACCTAAACTCTCATGAGAGCAACAGAAAGTACTGAACCTTGAGTTTGGGAGTTGTAGTTCTCCTCCATCCAGAGAGCACTGTGGACTCAAATAATGATGGATCAGGACCAAACTTGGCACGAAGCCTCAGGAGAGGAGGAAGCCGGAAAGGGAATGGGTGAGTACCCCCCCCCCGTGCTCTGAACTCGGCCCCGCCCCTTTTTCGCTCTGGCCACGCCCCCTCGCACGCGTGCACTCTCTCTCCATCCCACTTTCCGTCAGGTGGTGGAAGGGGGAGGAATGAAAGGGGAAAGAGAGAAAGAAGGAGGGAGGGAGGGAGAGGGAGAGGGGGAGGGAGGAAGTAGGAGGAAGAGAGCCTGCTCCTCCTCCCTGCCCGCCCCTCACACACACCCCGCCGCGAAAAAATAAATAAAAAATATTCGAAAAATATTCCAAAAAATATTCCAAAAAAATATTTACATTTTTTTTAAAAAAAATCTTAAAAGTCAGATATCTTGCAGGAGGGTAGGGGGCCGTGGGGAAGGGGCTGGGGGGCCGTATACAGCCCGGGGGCCGCCAGTTGGACAGCCCTGCTGTAGATTACAAACACGGCGCTGCAGTACCTTCTCTGCCCATATGGAAGCAACTCCTCTTCCTTTGCTCCCAGCGCAGCACCTCCGCCAGGCAGTCTTCCTCTCCCTGGCAGGCGCCTCGCACCAACTCAGCCACGTGGCAACCCGAGTCTGGAGGAGGGTGCCCAGCAGCACCTGGGCCTGCTGCGCGGTCCCCGGATGGAGCCCGGGCATCTCCCTGGCCTCCTCCCTTCCCCTCCGTCGGCCAGATGCGCCCCTGGCTACGTGGCGCCCTGAGGCGACCGCTTAATTCGCCTCCGCCTAAATCCGCCCCTGTCCAAACCCCGGAAACCCCCACATACGAAACCTCATGTCGATGCCAGGCAAGATTCTGGAAAAGACCGTTAAGGCAGTGGTCAGCAAACACTTAGAAAATAATGCGGTCATCGCAAAGAGTCATCTCGGATTTACCAAAAACAAGTCACGCCAGACTCCTCCGATCTCTTTTTTCGATAGTTACAAGCTGGGTAGAGGCAGGGAATGCCGTGGATGGAGCGCACCTGGATTTCAGGAAGGCCTTCCTTGGACAAGGCCCCCCATGACCTTCTGGCAAGTGAACTAGCCAAGTGTTTGGGAGGCAAAACTACGGAGAGGTGGATCTGGAATTGGTTAAGCGAACGAACCCAGAGGGTGCTTCTTTCTCCCCAAGGCTTCCTCCTCTTCACCCTGGAAAGAAGTGGGGAGTGGGGGGCCATCAGCAGGGTTCCCCCCTCCTGGGCATCCCGGTCTTGCTCAAGATCTTTATTAATGACTTAGATCAGGCCCGGATTACCCATAAGGCCACCCTAGGCCATGGCCTAGGGCGACGGCCATGGGGGGACAGCAGATCCAAACCCCCCAAAAGAGTTTTAAAAAAATATTCGAAAAAATTCAAAAAAATAAGTGCGCATGCGCATGGCGGCGGGAGCGCCATGCCCCCCCCCCCTTTTGCTCTGCTCCTCTTGGCTCCTCCCTCCCTCCTTCTCAGGCAATCAACGCTGCGTGGATGGGGGCCACGCAGCTGCCGCTGCGGCCTCTGGGAGTCTGGGCGCCCCGTGGCCAAAGGAGGGGGGGAGGAAAATTAATGAAGATCTCCTGCATGCTTTAAAGTTTGGGTATTATATTCCAGATGAGCTTAGGTGAGCTAACCTCTCTTGGTCTTAGATCTGTTTGGAAAATGTTTAGGTGCTCTAGGCAAATAGGTTTGATTTGTTCTTGAGCAAAAGAGTGGTCAGGAAGATGGCAAACAGGGGAACGTGAGCCAAGAATGTCATGTGGCGGCTAAATGGGATGTTGGCCTGCATCAAGAGGAGCCTAGTGCCTAGATTCGAGGAAGTCATGCTCCCCATGTTGCATTCTGTTCTGCTGTGGTCAGACCACGTGACCTGGAATCCCACTGTGTCCAATTGTGGACTATTGTGTCCTGAGGAAGAGGGCGACGCAAAGGATCCAGGGCCCGGAGAAAAAGCCCCATGAGGACCGAGCGGCTGAAAGAATTGCTGGGCATGTTGAGCCTGCAGAAGAGAGAGAAGGCCGAGAGGAGGCAGGAGGAGGCCATGGGTCAAGAGGTGAAACTGGGGGAGTCCGAGGGAGGAGGGGGCAGGCTGCCTTTCTGCTGCCCTGGAGACTAAGGCGCAAGGGAGGAATGGCTCCCGTTCTCCAAGAACTCTCCACGATGGTTGCAGAGGTTCCGAAATGACTTCCTTCTGCTAGTTCCTTCAATACTCTTGGATGCAGTGGATCTGGCCCTGGGGACTTGGATTCGTTTAGACCAGCCAGGTATTCCTGGGCGACTATTTGCATTTCCCTTCATCCTTCACCCAGTCCACCCAGCCCAGTGGCGCGGCCGTGGCGGCGCAGCGGCGGGGCAGCGCCCCTCCCAGGTGGCGACGCCCCTCTCAGGGGCGT
>JARBWK010002077.1:0-16300 GCA_030556195.1 Anolis apletophallus
TGGTAGCAAAGTAAAGTTTTAGCTAGAGAAAGAAGCCAGCCTTTGAATGTGAAGGAAAAGTCATCCATTCCCCCAGAAAGAAGGAGACAGAATCAAAAGCCAGGCTGGGCTGAGGAACAGGGAGCCTCTGAGCATACGTTACTTACCTCTCCCTTCAAGGGGCCGACCAAGGTCAAGGTGGATGGAGGTGATCCTTGAAGTGACTGGCTTGACTTTGAAGGAACTGGGAAAAATGGCCACAGCCGACAGGGAGCTCTGGCGTGGGCTGGTCCATGAGGTCACAAAGTGTCGGAAGCGAGTGCACGAATAGACAACAACAACTTAGAGGCCCCTGGCAGTCAAACAGTGTCCATCTTTACTGAACAAGGGGTGGGGAGAGGGCAGCAGTTATATCTTATTTTCTTCCATTTCTATGTTGTTTTAAGAATCATTTCAATCTCCTTCTTATACCAATTCCCTAGAGTCCTTGTCACTCACACTGTTTCTGTCCTTCTTCACAGCAGATAACTGGAACACCAAACACAGGAAGCATTTGGGACACAATGGGGGCCTCCCTAGACGCCAGCAAACCCACAGAGAAGGCGGAGGTTCTGCCAGAGAAAGGCCCTACAAATGCAATGTATGTGGGCAGTGTTTTACCCAAAATATGGGACTCAAACTTCACAAGACACTCAGTGTTGGGAAAAGCCATTGTAAATGGAAAAGATCTGTTATCCAGAGTTCACACTTGGTGAGCCACAAAAGACTCCACACAGGAGAGAAGCCATACCAATGCCAGGAGTGTGGGAAATGTTTTGCTTTTGAGCCACAAAAGACTCCACACAGGAGAGAAGCCATACCAATGCCAGGAGTGTGGGAAATGTTTTGCTCACAGTTCAGTTCCACACAGGAGAGAAGCCATACCAATGCCAGGAGTGTGGGAAATGTTTTGCTGACTTCATCCTCAATGGCCACAAAAGACTCCACACAGGAGAGAAGCCATACCAATGCCAGGAGAGTGGGAAATGTTTTTGTTGCTCACTCAGCCTTGGTGAGCCACAAAAGACTCCACACAGGAGAGAAGCCATACCAATGCCAGGAGTGTGGGAAATGTTTTGCCCGCAGTTCAGCCTTGGTGAGCCACAAAAGACTCCACACAGGAGAGAAGCCATACCAATGCCAGGAGTGTGGGAAATGTTTTGCTCACAGTTCAGCCTTGGTGAGCCACAAAAGACTCCACACAGGAGAGAAGCCATACCAATGCCAAGAGTGTGGGAAATGTTTTGCTCACAGTTCAGCCTTGGTGAGCCACAAAAGACTCCACACAGGAGAGAAGCCATACCAATGCCAGGAGTGTGGGAAATGTTTTGCTCAGAGTTCAGCCTTGGTGAGCCACAAAAGACTCCACACAGGAGAGAAGCCATACCAATGCCAGGAGTGTGGGAAATGTTTTGCTCACAGTTCACATTTCATCCCTTAGAGAAGCACCAATGCCAAAAGACTCACACAGTCCACACACAGAAAAAAGGAGCCAACATCATTTTTTTTTGTTTTGTTATTTGTTTGTTGTGTTATATAATAAGGAGGAGGAACTATTGGTTTGAACAGACCCTGGAGTTTGGGCTGTTTGTATTGCAGGAACTGTTTAAGAGAATACTCAAAGTTTCTCAGTTTCTCAGGTTTTGACTGGAACCTGTAACTCAAGCACTGAACTACTTCTGAAACCATAACGCTTTGTACAAGTATTACCGAAACCATTAAGCTTTTGTGCCTGTTCAGAATAAATAAACATCTTTCTTTGTTCATACCAAACAAAAGTCTCTGAATGCCTCTCATACAAACTACACATCTCAGGAGGCAGCTTGTGGAAGAGTTTTATATTTGGTGGCAGCGTGTGTTAAATTTTTAGAAGAAAATAAAGGGCACAGAATCCTCTACAGTCGAGGGACACAAAGTGGGATATTCCTAACAGCTCTTAGGGTTCTGCCGTTGCAGTAAATATCTGATTTCAAACAGAACCCTTTGAGAAGTTCTGCCTAAGATTTGGTAGAGTCCCCTTCTTGTCGTTTAAATCCCTAAGGTGGGGTCCTGTTCTTGGAGCAGCAGAAAGCCGGCTCTTTGTGACAATCCTTCAGAGGGTTAAATACGATTCTTATGCCACTTATTTTTTAAAAAAAACATACCACATATACTTGAGTATAAGCTGAGTGTTTCAGCCCTTTTTTAGGGTGAAAAAGCTCCCCTCGGCTTATGCTCAGGTGAGGGTCCTGGCGGGAAGGCGTGGGGCTGAAAAAAGCCCTCCTTTAATCCCCATGCCTTTCTGCCAGGACCCTCACCTCTTGCCGCACGCCGGGTGCCTTTCCAGGCAATTACCAACTCTGCTGCTCCTTTGATATGTATTTCCCATCTCACCCCCACGTAGTATAAAAGCCGCCTTGGAAAAGTTACCGTGCCTGTGGCAAAAGAAGGAGAAAGGGAGGCATGTGTGCATGTGGCAATAACAGGGAGGGAGAAGCACACCTCCTTCCCCCTCCTATCGCCGTGCATGCACCCTCCAGCAGGGTTGCTGTGCAGAGAACAGAAAGGTTTGCGTGCACGGCGAGAGGAAGAGAAAGGGAGGCGCATGCACAACCTCTTTTTTGTGACTCACGCCTCCCTTTATCTTGCCATGCATGCACCCTCTCTGCTGGGTTGCTGTGCGAAGAGCAGAGAGGTTTGTGTGCACGGTGAGAGGAAAAGAAAGGGGGGATAGGAGTGGGGAGGGAGGCATGCAAAGAGTTCCACTGCTGAACAGCTCTCTCTCTCACACAGTGAGGAAGTTCTTCCTCGTGTTCAGGTGGAATTTCCTTTCCTGTCGTTTGAAGCCATTGTTAAGCGTCCTAGTCTCCAGGGCAGCAGGAAACAAGCTTGCTCCCTCCTCCCTAGGACTTCCCCTCACATATTATTTATACGTGGCCCTCATCGTGTCTCCTCTCGGCCTTCACTTCTGCAGGCTAAACATGCCCAGCTCTTGAAGCTGCGTCTCACAGGGCTTGTTCTCCAGACCCTTGATTGTTTTAGTCACCGGTTCCCTTGATTCTGATCCAGATGCTTTCAAGCTGGTTTCCCGGATTGCATTCTTGCATCTCTTCTGCGGCGTAACTGTTTTTGGCATATAGAAAGAGAATAGTTATGAAATGTTATGTTTTCAGGCAAACTGAACATGACTTTGAGGGCAATGAGGCAATGCACCTGTTTTATGAATGTTAAACAAGCCTTTTTGTTGTTGTATAGCATTGTGTGATCAAGAATACTACTTTGTGAGCAAACTGTGTCATATTAAACAAATAATGGCACCAGGCACAACTTCAGATTGAAAACTTAACTGTACTTAATTCACCATGGAAATAAACAAGAGAGATTTTTTAAAAAGAAGAAACATTATCAAAGTCAGAAAATATTAATTGTGAAGTGCTTGTTCATCAGCTACATTTTTGACTTAGACAATTCAACATCAAGCGTTGCTCATAAAAGGTGGAAATCTGTCTCCTGAGAGTATGCGAAACTACAATACGTAATAGATTGCATTTCAATGAGACAAGGATGGACGGATGAACAGACAATATCCCTCTTATGGACAAAGAGTGGGCAACTAAAATTTGCTCTCTGTTTGTAGACAAGTGAAGATCCTTTTGTTTCCTCAGGCCTTTGGGGCGGGGGATTGGACAGGAAAAAAGACCTTCCATGTTCTGTGTTTTCTATATTTGCTGTTCTTCCTTCCAATGGTCTGCATTTTATTTTAGTCTAGTTATATTTTAAACTTTTGCATAATGTAAAAAAAAAAAAAGCTGTATCTATTTTATCTCCTGTAAACCGGGAGTCCCTGACTGGGAGAAAGTATGAATGATTAAGGTAAAGGTAAAGGTTTTCCCCTGAAATTAAGTCCAGTCGTGTCCGACTCTGATGGTTGGTGCTCATCTTTGTTTCTAAGCCGAAGAGCCGGCGTTGTCCATAGACACCTCCAAGGTCATGTGGCCGGCATGACTGCATGGAGCACCCTTACCTTTCCGCTGGAGTGCTACCTATTGATCTACTCATATTTGCGTGATTTCAAACTGGTAGGCTGGCAGAAGCTGGGGCTAACAGTGGGAGCTCACGCCGCTCCCCGGATTTGAACCTGCGACCTTTTGATCAGCAAGTTCAGCATCTCAGCGGTTTAACCCATTGTGCCACCGGGCAACGATAAACAATAATTAATTAATAATTAATCATTCTCATTGGCCTCCTTTCAGTTCCATTCTGCATTTCTGTAGGGTCCATTTGTTTGAGGCGGCCTCTGACCCAGAGTCGCAAGCTTCAGAGAAGCCACACTCTTTCCGCCTCCACAATAATGATGTCATCAGAGTGGGACAGTCTTCTCTTGAATGACAGTTTTCTGTAAATATTCAACAACATCTACTGATGCCTTAATTCATGTAATTTTATTGCTATCTATTTTTGTCTTTGAAATTGACCAGTAGCTGCTGCATTTCCTACCCTGGGCTTATACTCGAGTCAATAAGTTTTCCCAGTTTTTTGTGGTAAAATTACATTGCCTCGGCTTATATTCAGGCCGGCTTATACTCGAGTATATACAGCATGTAATTCTATCCATTGTTCTTCTGGGCTTAGTTTCCAGCTCCTTTACCACCTTGGAGCCCCCGTGCGCAGTGGGTTAAACCGCTGAGTTGCTGAACTTGCTGATCGAAAGGTCGCAGGTTCGAATCTGGGGAGCAGGGTGAGCTCCTGCTGTTAGCCCCAGCTTCTGCCAACCTAGCAGTTCAAAAACATGTAAATGTGAGTAGAGCAATAGGTACTGCTCCAGCGGGAAGGTAACGGCACTCCATGCAGTCGTCGGCCACATGACCTTGGAGGTGTCTACAGACAATGCCGGTTCTTCGGCTTAGAAATGGAGATGAGCACCAACCCTCGGAGTCGGGCACAACTGGACTTGATCTCAGGGGGAAACCTTTCCCTTTTGACCTCACCACCTTGGTTGCAAATGTCCAGTTTGTGGATGCTGTTTTCCAGCCAGGATTCCAGGATTGAAGGCGGCGCTTCTGTTGAGGCCAAGCCAAAGGGAAAGCGGATTATTGCAGGATTATTATTATTTCCCTGGATGGGCCAGGCGTCTCTCTGGGTCGCTCTTCCTGCCTGTTTCCCTGCTCCTGGCACACACGCTTTCAGTCCAGATTCACATGAAAAACAGGAGTCGTCTTGTTGTTATTTTAGAATTAACAATTTTATATATCATTGATTTTGTTATAGACTGTGATAATTTGATCTATTTTGCAAAATTTTAAGTCTCTGGATCTTATAAATTAAGGAAATCAGTTTGTCTGTGTAGAGCAGGCCTGGGCAAACTCTGGCCCTCCAGGTGTTTTTGAACTTCAACTCCCACAATTATTATTATTATTATTATTATTATTATTACATTTCTATTCCATTTCATTACAAAATGCAATGGGGCTCCAGAGCCACCTATGGACCCACCACCGCCAAGACCCTGCACTTGGAGGACCCTCATCACATGCTCTTCCTAGTTGCAAGTGATCAGGGGTCCCTTGGATCCATGGGATTGTTCTTCCCTCTCTCTCTCTCTCTCTCTCTCTCTCTCTCTCTCTCTCTCTCTCTGCCTTCACCTTCAGTCCTTTGGTTCCAGGGCTTTGGAGAGAGAGGGCCCTTTCCCCTTCCTTCCTTCCTTCCTTCCTTCCTTCCTTCCTTCCTTCCTTCCTTCCTTCCTTCCAGGCCTGGACTCGCAGTGGATTGGGGGCTGTCACGAAACGCCTAGTGGTCATCACGTGGGTCTGAGGCCTGTGGATGGAGGTTGGGAGAGAGAGAAGCCTTGGCTGACTGGAGGGACTAGGCCTGAGGCCCAGGCGTTGCCATAGCGACACAGCTCTCCAGGCGGCAGCAGGAAAGGGGCGGGGCTAACTGCCAGTGCAAAGTGCCGGTGGTTACCTATAAAGCCCTATACGGTTCAACCTCTATATAGACCAGGGGTGGGCCCTCCTCTACATTTTTTCCTTCACTCCCAGAAACCTAACAGCTGGTAAACTGGCTTTTTCAATGGGAGTTGAAGTCCAAAACACCCCCCAACCTTTGCTCACCCATTTAGACAAACCAGCACTGTGCTGCAGTCTGTGACATTTTGCCCTCCTCTCGTTCCCACCCCGGTTCCAAGTGAGGCTGGTGGGGACGAGATGGGGGGGGGGATCTCTGAGATTGCCCCCTGCCTCTGGAACTCCCTCCCTAAAATACTAAAAATGGCCCCATTTATGCACTTTAGCTTATGGAGAGGAAAGAGTGTGGCTTCTCTGACCCACATGCAAGCTTCAGAGAAGCTGGTGGGGTCCACAATAATGATGTCATCAGAGTGGGACAGTCTTCTCTTGAATGACAGTTTTATGTAAATATTCAAAGCCATTTAACCTACTGATGCCTCAATTCATGTAATTTTATTGGTATTTTTATTTTTGAAATTGACCAGTACCTCGGCTTAGATGTCTGATTTCAAAGAAGACAACAGTGTCAGGCCCAGAAGACAAAAGATGATAATGCTACACATCCAGAGGTTCGCGTACGCATTCAAAAGGCTCATTTATTCATCTTTGCTTAGCTTTGCCTTTTGTGGGAATCCTAAACCTCTGGACACATCTGGTCAGGTAAAGAGTGCAAAACCCCTACTGATAGGTGGGATTGTCTACCTGTCATTCACACACACAAAAGGGGTTCCACGTCTAGGCTTCTGGAGGGACATTTGGGAGGTTGTATGTAAATAGAGGGGATATTTCACCATACATTTGGACACTATGAATACAGCAGGCCCCAAATATCATTGCATACCTGAAAGGTTTGGCACCCCTTACCAGGTCCTCCTGAGGCTTCAGGCTTCCAAATGGTGGAACAGGATCTCTCCCTGCACCCCCTGGGTTGGACCCAGAGCCTGGCCAGGGTGAGATCTTCTGACCCCCGAGGTGCCTCTTCTTACCCAGAGGAAGCCCATGCCCTGGCCATGATGGAGTCTCTGGGTTTTGCATTCACTGGATTTTCACATCAACAGCCATTGGTATTGTGCGGTTTGTTGTCAAAGGCTTTCGTGGCCGGAATGACTGGGCTGCTGTGAGTCTTCCGGGCTGCATGGCCATGTTCCAGAAGCATTCCTGCCCACCCCTACCTATGGCAGGCATCCTCAGAGGGGCGGGGTCTGTGGGCAAAGGAGGCAAGTGGGGTTTATATATCTGAGGGAAGTCAGGCAGGAAGCAGCCATGCTTTGGACCTGCAAGGCCATTCAATGGTAATCAAGGAGATCAATGGAAATATCCATACTTGTCTCCAACAGACAATTCTTTCTCCCTCCCACCCATATACAGGGATGCCTATGTCAACCCCACTGGCCCAGTTGGCAACAGGCCTCCCTCCCAAGCTCTGGGGCTGCCTTTAGCCAGAGAGAGAGGCAGGGACAAGGTCAGGAGAGAGTGCTTCTGGAGCCTGGACAGGCAGGCCGGAAAGCCAGTCACAGCAGCAACAACGACAACCCAGGGGTGCCTGTGAGAGCTTCAGAGGGAGAGAGGGGGGCATCCCTCCCTGATGGGGTCCCCACACACACACTCTGGCCGGCCCTGGCCCTCTCCTTTGGCCTCCCCTGTGGCGCCCACCAGCACGGCCAGCCCTCCCTCCCTCCCTTGCCAGGTTGGGCCCAGGCTGGGCCAGAGAGAGAGAGAGAGGCGCCGCCTCTTCTGTCTGGGTCTCTCTTTCTCGGGCTCCCTCCTTCCAGCGGTCCTGCTCCTTTAAGGCCAAGCCCCGCCCCTCTTTGGGCGCCTGCCTGCGCCAGCCATGACAAGCACTGGCGGAAGTAGGGCTCCGCGGTGACGTCACGGCAAGGCCGGCCCCGCCCCTTTCCCTTGGAGACAAAGGGGAAGGCAGCGCGGGCGGAAGTGAGGGCGAGGCAGCAACGCTTCGCAGGTGCAGCGGAAGGCTCCCGCCTGTGAGGGGACGGAGGGGGGACAGGCCAGGTGAGCGCGTGAGGGAAGGAGGGGCGGGGAGAGACGAGGCTGTGGCGGCGTGGAGGGAGGTCTCTGTGTCCGCAGAGAGGGCCCGCTTGCCCTTCTGCATTCAGGGAGGCCTGGCCTGGCCTTCCTCCCTCCCTCGGGGGTGAGGATGATTACCTCAGGCCCCGACCAGGGAGGGGGGGGGAGGCCCGAGGCCTGTGCTCAGGAGTCCGGGCCAGCCTGGGAGTCAGCCCCGGGAGGGAGAGAGAGAAGGGGGCCCCCCTCGGGAAAGGCCCCCGGGCGCCAGGGGAAGGCCGCTCCCCTCACCCGCTTCCTCGGCCCCAAACCCCTCCCCTGGGCCCTAAGCGTGTGTGTGTGTGTGGGGGGGGGGGTGCCAGGCTGGGCCCAGGCCCCTCTCCAGCGGGGGGGGGTGCCCGTGGGCTCTGGGAGAGGGGGCCAGGCGGGAACCCCTCGCCCACAAACACACCTCGGGGCAGGCAGGCAGAGGCAGGCAGGCGTGTGTGTCAAGGAGACTCCAGGCAGGGGAGGCTGGGCCTGGGCAGGCGCTGTGTTTTGAAAGGTGCTGCTTGCCTTCCAGAGGGGGCTGGAGGGGTGCCCGCTGCCCCGGGGGAGGCAGGCCGGCCCTGTTCCTGTCATTGGCACCTCCCTCCCTGTCTTCCTTCTCTCCTCTCCTTCCTTCCTTCTCCCTCCTCTCCTCCCTCCTTCCTTTTGCTTCCTCCTCTCTCCCTTCTTCCTCTTCTTCCTTCCTTCCTCCCTCCCTTCCTCCCTTTCTTCCTTCCTTCCTTGCTCCCTTCCTCCTCCTTATTTCCCCTTTTCCTCCCTCCTTTCCTTCTTCTCTTCCTCATCTCTTTCTTCCTTCTTCCTTCATCCCTTTCTTCCTCCCTTCCTTCCTCCCACCCTTCCTTCCTTCCTTCCTTCCTTCCTCCCTTCTTTCCCCTTCTTCTTTTCCTCTCTCCCTTTTCTCTTTTCTCTCCTTCCTTCATCCCTTTCTTCCTCCTTCTTTATTCTCTTCCTTCTCTCCCTCCTTCCTCCTCCCCCTCCTTCCTTCCTCCCTTCCTTCCTTCCTTGCCTCCCTTATTTCCCTTCTTTTCCTCTCTCCCTTTTCCTCCTCCTCTCCTTCCTTCTTCCTTCCTTCCTCCTTCTTCCTTCCTCTTTCCTTCCTCCCTCGTCCTCCCTCCTTCCCTCTCTCCCTTCCTCCCTCCTTCTTCCCCTTCTCTCCCTTCCTTATTCCTTCCTTCCTTCCCTCCTTCCCTCCTTCCCTTTTTCCTCTCTCTTCCTTTTCTTCCTCCTCCTTCTTCCTCCTTCTTCCCTTTCTCTCCTTCCTTCCTCTTCCTTCCTTCCTCCCTTCCTTCCTTTCCCTCCCTTCCTTCCTTGCTTCCTTCCTTTCTGCCTCCCTCCTTCCTTCCTTCTCTCCTCCCTTCCTTCCTTCCTTCCTTCCTCCTTTTCTTCCTTCCTTCCTTCCTCCCTTCCTTCCTCCCTTCCTCCTCCTTCCTTCCTCCTTTCTCCTTCCTCCTCCCCTTCCTTCCCTTCCTTCCTCCCATTCTTCTTCTTTCCCTTTCTTCCTCCCTCCCTCTCCTTCCTTTCCCTTTCTCTCTCCTTCCTTCCTTCTTCCCCTTCCTTTCTCTTCCTTCTTCTTCCTCCCTTCTCTCCCTCTCCTTCCTTTCCACTCTCCCTTGCTCCTTCCTTCATCCCTTGCTCCCTTCTTTCCCTCCTCTTTCCCTTCCTTTTCTCCCTCCTCTCTCCTTTCATTCCTCTCTTTCTTCCTCCCTTCCTTCCGCTCTTCCTTCTTTCCTCCCTTCTCTCCCTCCTTCATCCCTTCCTTCATCCTTGCCCACCTTCCTCACTTCTGCGCCTCCTCCTCCCGCTCTTCCTTCTGCCCTTCATCCCTTTCTTCCCTTCCCTCCCTCCATACAAACATATTTATAGATGGATGGGTGTGTGTGTGTGTCAAGGAAAATCAGGGCCCTTGCTGGGGCTGGTCACACGCTATGTTTTGATATGTTTTGAAATGTGCTCGTTTCAGTCAAATTTATTTATTTTATTTATTTACGTCATTTATATGCCGCCCTTCTCACCCGGAAGGGGACTCAGAGCGGCTTACAAGATATATATAGATGCAATATATTATATTATTAACATAGGCTTTAATGTATTTTATCTATATGTATTTTATTCATATGTATTTTAACTTTTTATGGTTATGCGATGTTTTAATTTGTATCACCTGCATTGAATTCTTGCTGTAAGGCCGGTCTGAGTCCTTTTTGGAGGTGAGATCAGGATATAAAAGTAATAATAATAACAAGTATTAAATATTATTTATTTATTTTTAAAAAACTTTTATATCCCGACCTTCTCACCTCCGAAGAGGGACTGAGATCGGCCGATTACTATATTGTACTATACCATTACATTGCAATATTATTGGTAATATTACATGTAATATAAATATATAATTATGTTATATTATAATTATTAGTATTATATTGCACTACATTATAATATTATAAATATGATATGTATATACAATATATTATGTTATTTGCATAGCACCGGAGACAAGGTGGAACTGTCCCCTGCCCCCCCCCCCCTCTTCACTCTGGCCCAGAGCGGCAGTGGGTGCTGGGGGGAGGGGTCCCCAACTGATGACATATGCAGGAGACAAGGGGGAACTCCCCCCCCCCCCCACACACACACACCTCTCTTCACTCTGGCCCAGAGCGGCAGTTGTGTGCTTTAGGGATGCCAGGTGCCCTGGGAGTGAGGCTGGCAGAGTTTGGAGGAGGTTTGGGCTGTCAAATTGCATGAACGACGTGCAGAATAATGTCTTGGCTGGTTCGACATCCAAAGGCAGTCAGGCTTGTTTGCGCTTCGCTCTGGGAAGGATCCCTTTCCTTGAGTTCCTGAAATGTGTCCCCATTTTGAGCCCTTGAAGAGGGAAGAGAAGAGAGATCCAGGTTCAACCCATTCGTTTTTATCAGTTCTGTATTTGATTCAGTTTCGTATTTATATCTTGTGGGTTTTAAAAATTGTATTGCTTTTTACTGTTGAGAGACGCCTTGAGCCTCGTCTTAAGAGAGGAAAGTAGTAGTAATTATTATTATTATCATCACACAGGCATTAAGAACAGTTACAATGTGGAAAGGAGTGTTTTGATCACAGGCCAGGGATAAGACTATTTATGCCCTTGTTAGATATTTATAATGATGGGAATTGTCTGCGAAAATCCATTAGCAGCTTTGCTGGCGTTTAAGAACCAAAAGCTGGAGCATAGGATTAGAAGAACAGGTGTAGACATCTCTCTCTCTCTCTCTCTCTCTCTCTCTCTCTCTCTCTCTCTCTCTCTGGAACGGCAGAGTGATGCAGTGGGTTGGGCCGAGCGGCCATTGGGGTCCCTTCCAGCCAAGGTCCCATGGAACCGGGCTCTGGGTTCTTCCGAGGGCTCTGTGTGGGCCCCCTTAACCCATTTCCTTGGGCCTCCCCCTCCTCTTCCAGATATCATCACATGCATGTCTTCCCGGCAGAAGGTGGGGAGGAGAAGTGCAGGAGGAGATGAGGGGGATCCCAAGGGAGGAGCAGATAAGGAGACTCTCGTTCCCACCATTGAGGCCCCAGATTGCGATCCTAACTCCCCGTCAGGGAACCTAGCCCTGGGTGGCTTCTGGACGGCAATCCTAGCCAGCTTTTCCTCTAGAACAATAATTATTATTATTATTTTCATATCACAAAAATCACAAGTCGAAGACGCTTGGGAAGTGTTCGACTTGTGATTTTGTGATACAAAATCCAACATACTGTATATATTGTGTTTGCTGTGTTTTTGTGTCAGTAAAAGTAATAATAATCACACAGTCCTTACGTAGGCGTTCCCTCGTTGTCCGAGTAAGATTGTCCTCCAAGTGACTGGAGTGACTGTAGGTGACTGTGGAGCCCTATTCTTGACCTGCATGTTCTCCTGCAGTGAGGGCATCGGTTTCCAGGTGGAAGGCGGTCCCGGTCGGAGTTGGGATGTCACGCCTTCCTCTTGGCATGTTTCTCTCTTTTGCCCTCCATTTGTGCCTCTTCAGATTCTGCAGCACTGCTGGTCACAGCTGACCTCCAGGTAGAGCGCACATGGGCCAGGGCTTCCCAGTTCTTGGTATCTATGCCACAGTTTTTAAGGTTGGCTTTGAGCCCATCTTTAAATCTATTTTCCTCCAACATTTTGTTTTCCATTCTTGAGTCCGGAGTAAAGCCACTGTTTTTGGAGACGGTGATTAGACATTCGGACAATATACACAGTCCTATACACTTGGGAAGTGCCCAATGTATGATTGAATACAAAAGCCAGTATAGTGATCTTGTTTGCTGTGTTCTAATCTTATTGTGTATCAAATAATAATCATCATTAGCATCGTTATCTTTATTTGTAGACCGCCCCATCTCCAAACATTGTGCCAACAAAGAGACATAGTAGCAAATTATGTCAAAACAGGACACATTAAACAATATAAACCAGCGTAACTGTAAACTTAATACCAAATAAAAATTAACCAAAAAATAAAAATTGAGAAACCTAGCAGACATAGTCACATAATATAATTGTACACAGAAAAAAACACTAACTCGGACCTTATCAAGAGGGAAGATGGTTTCCAACAACTAACAGGCTGAGATCAAGACAGAATTTAATATATCTTAGGCGATGGTATGTCGAGAGTGCATAGATGCTTTTTTTAGCAACTTTTTGAAAGCGAGGAGAGAGGGGGCAGTTTTTAGTTCTTTTGGAAGGGAGGTCCAGAGGTGGGGAGCGATCACAGAGAAGACCCCTCTCTCTCATTCACACCAGCCGTGCTTGAGGCAATGGAGGTGGGACCGAGAGCAGGGCCTCCTCTGCAGATCACAGTGCTCAAGCTGGTTTGTAAACAGAGAGGCGGTTCTGCAAATAGTCTGCACTTCCATTTACAAACCAACTCGAGCACTGCCATTTTAACTTCAGCAAACTCTATGAGGTTCGACAGGAGCCAAATGAGAGCCCAGCTGGGTTTTTTTTATTGTGTCAGAAGTGAATTGTTTCTGTTGTGAGAGAATTGGCCATTTACAAAGACGTTGCCCAGGGGATGCCGAGCACTTGATGAACCAACCTGGACACAGCATATTCTTTGAGGACACGGAAATGCTGGGCCACTCCAACAACGGGTATATCTGCACAGTGAAGCCCCCTCCCCGTGATGGTGTCAGGGAGGCCTTGCAAAGCATCTTGAGCCTCGTAGTTCTCCCTTTACGTACAGAGAGGGCTGAGAGAGGGATGCTCCAACGTTCAAAGGAGGAGGAGGAAGCCATGGTTCCTCGAGGCTGTGGCCTAGGCATGGGCAAACTTTGGCCCTCCCCCCTGGTGTTTTGGACTTGACCTCCAACAATTCAGCTGCAGGGGAGGGGGAAAGGAAAGGGCCCGGGGCTGTTAGGAATGGTGGGAGTTCCAAGTCCAAAACACCTGGAGGGAGGGCCAGAGTTTGCCCATGCCTGCTCTGGCTTCTATTATAAAAACATGGGGAAAGTTAATTAAACTGCCTCAGCTATGCATTTTGTGGGACAGCCTGCAACAAGCCCTCTCGTGGCTTCCCTGGTGCCATTGGGAGAGAAGGAAGGAGGCCAGCGCTGTTGCCCTCACCCTCTCATGGCTTCCCTGGTGCCATTGGAAGAGGGGCCAGGAAGGGAGGAAGGAAGGAGGCCAGCGCCGTTGCCCTCGCCTCTCATGGCTTCCCTGGGCCATTGGAAGAGAGGGAGGAAAGGGAGAGAGAAGGAAGGAAGGAGGCCAGCGCTGTTGCCCTCGCTCTCTCATGGCTTCCCTGGTGCCATTGGGAGAGAGGGAGAGAAGGAAAGGGGGGAGAGAGGAAGGAAGGAAGGAAGGAGGCCAGCACCATTGCCCTCGCCCTCTCATGGCTTCCCTGGTGCCATTGGAAGAGAGGGAGGGAGAGGAGGAAGGAAGGAGGCCAGCGCCGTTGCCCTCGCCCTCTCATGGCTTCCCTGGTGCCATTGGAAGAGAGGGAGGGAGAGGAGGAAGGAAGGAGGCCAGCGCCGTTGCCTTCGCTCTCTCATGGCTTCCCTGGTGCCATTGGAAGAGAGGAGGGAGGGAGGGAGAGAGAAGGAAAGGGAGAGAGAGAAGGAAGGAGGCCAGGAGGCCGCCTGTTGCCGCCCTCTCATGGCTTCCCTGGTGCCATTGGAAGAGAGGGAGGGAGAGAGAGAGAAGGAAAGGGAGAGAGAGAAGGAAGGAAGGAGGCCAGCACCGTTGCCCTCGCCCTCTCATGGCTTCCCTGGTGCCATTGGAAGAGAGGGAGGGAGAGGAGGAAGGAAGGAGGCCAGCGGCGTTGTTGCCTCGCCCTCTCATGGCTTCCCTGGTGCCATTGGAAGAGAGAAAGGGGAAGGGGAGAGAAGGAAGGAGAGAAGGAAAGGGAGAGAGAGAAGGAAGGAAGTAGGCCAGCACCGTTGCCCTCGCCCTCTCATGGCTTCCCTGGTGCCATTGGAAGGGAGGAGGGAGAGAGAGAAGGAAGGAAGGAGGCCAGCGCCGTTGCCCTCGCCCTCTCATGGCTTCCCTGGTGCCATTGGAAGAGAGGGAGGGAGAGAGAGAGAAGGAAAGGGAGAGAGAGAAGGAAGGAAGGAGGCCAGCACCGTTGCCCTCGCCCTCTCATGGCTTCCCTGGTGCCATTGGAAGAGAGGGAGGGAGAGGAGGAAGGAAGGAGGCCAGCGCCGTTGCCCTCGCCCTCTCATGGCTTCCCTGGTGCCATTGGAAGAGAGGGAGGGAGAGAGAGAGAAGGAAAGGGAGAGAGAGAAGGAAGGAAGGAGGCCAGCACCGTTGCCCTCGCCCTCTCATGGCTTCCCTGGTGCCATTGGAAGAGAGGGAGGGAGAGAGAGAGAAGGAAAGGGAGAGAGAGAAGGAAGGAAGGAGGCCAGCGCAGTTGCCCTCGCCCTCTCATGGCTTCCCTGGTGCCATTGGAAGAGAGGGAGGGAGAGGAGGAAGGAAGGAGGCCAGCGCCGTTGCCCTCGCCCTCTCATGGCTCCCTGGTGCCATTGGAAGAGAGGGAGAGAGAGAGAAGGAAGGAAAGGGAGAGAAGGAAGGAAGGAGGCCAGCGCCGTTGCCCTCGCCCTCTCATGGCTTCCCTGGTGCCATTGGAAGAGAGGGAGGGAGAGAGAGAGAAGGAAAGGAGAGAGAGAAAGGAAGGAGGCCAGCACCGTTGCCCTTGCCCTCTCATGGCTTCCTGGTGCCATTGGAAGAGAGGGAGGGAGGGAGACTCTCATGGCTTTCCTGGTGCCATTGGAAGAGAGGGAGGGAGAGAGAAGGAAAGGGAGGGAGAGAAGGAAGGAAGGAGGCCAGCACCGTTGCCCTCGCCCTCTCATGGCTTCCCTGGTGCCATTGGAAGAGAGGGAGGGAGAAGGAGGAGGAGAGGAAGGAAGGAGGCCAGCGCCGTTGCCTTCGCTCTCTCATGGCTTCCCTGGTGCCATTGGAAGAGAGAAAGGGGGAGGGAGAGAAGGAAGAGAGGAGGCCAGCGCCGTTGCCCTCGCCCTCTCATGGCTTCCCTGGTGCCATTGGAAGAGAGGGAGAGAGAAGGAATCTCTCTCCCGTTTTAGGAAGGGACAATGGTTCTATAGTTAATATTAATCATAACCTAACAAGGTAGTAATCCCAGCATCGGGTCAAGACGAAGGGCAACAAAAAATATTATAGAGCAGATCCCCACATATGAGCCACAATGATGGGAAACACATCAAGTGTTAAACCTCATGATATCAAGGTGTTGGCCCGCCGGGGGGAGCGCGCTCCTGGCCTTGGCAGGCGGAAGTAGAGCAGCAAGCAAATGAACTCCGTTTTGAAATATATGTCACAATAGCAAGCATAAAATCAAACCGTAATTGTATCCTCACGATGTAAAAAGGTCAGCCCGTTGTTGGGAGAAAATACCCCAGGGCTTAGCAGATGGAAGTAGAGCTGCAAAAATTATGTCCTTTCGTCCCAGAAATTGACACCATATACACGGTTCACCGTCCGGAAGAACTACACTCCCCGAATGCACCGCGGGGGAGGAGGCGCCCCGCCGCCGCAATGGACTGGCTGGGGAATTAAGATCTGTAAGGCTGATAAACTGAGCGAAAACCAAGCTGCAAACAGAGCCTGCCAAGGGGAAAATGGGATGTTCAAAGTCGGGCCACCCACATAAAGTGGATGGATGCGCAGGACTGTCGCCAGAATCAAAGTTCCAGGCCTGATCCGTTTCACCTCTCCTTAGACTTTTTTAAAGACTGAATTGCATGTAGTA
>JARBWK010002078.1:0-16290 GCA_030556195.1 Anolis apletophallus
CACAAAAAGAAAAGAAAAAGGGAAAAAAGAAGACATGATGTACAAGGGGGACCCCTTTTTGGGATCGCGATCTACTGGTAGATCGCGTGGGGCATTCCTGGTAGATTGCAGGCGGGGGGGGAAGGCCCGGCCCCCCCCCCGCGGGCCCCCCGGGCCGCCCAGGTGAAAAAGGAGGTTGGACTGGATGGCCCTTGGAGGTCTCCTTCTTAGGAACCTATTGTTGTTGTTGTTGTTACTATTATTGGTAGCAGTAAAAATAGCAGAGGGGGGAATGAATATTATCATCATTATTATTATAAAAAAAATGGGGGGGCCATTATACTCACATTTAGTTGTTTCCCCAGTCTTAAAAATATTATATGGCTCCCCCCGAAATACTTTCCCCCCAATATTTTTTTTTTGGGGTCTCTGAGTAGTGGGAGGTAGATCATTTTGACTTGGTTGTTTGATAAAAAAGCCGCATGCTGAAAAGTGTGACCCCCCTGACGTAAAGCTCGGAACCCCAATCAAAGTTTTTAATTTTTCCCCTTCCCCCCCTTTCCCCCCTTTTTTCTCTTTCTCCTCTTCCCCCCTTCCCCACTCCCTTTTAAATTTCCCCCCATTTTTTTCTATATAATAAAATTTTTATTTTTTTTTTTCCCCCTTTTTTACCTTGATGTTTTATTAAATTTTTAAAAAAAAAAATAAAAAATTTTTAAAAATAAAAAGGGAAAAAAGAAAAATAAAAAAAAAAAAACCCAAAAAAATACTTTTTTAAGGATTAAAAAAAAACAAAGGGAAAAAGGGGGCCGGGGAAAAAATTTGCAAAATTAAAAGGGGTTTTAAAAATTTTTTTCGGGGTAATAAGGGGTTTTCCCTTTTTTAAAAATATATTTACAGGGGGGATTTGGCCCCAAAACCGGGGGTTTTTTGGGAAGCAGAGGCATGGGAAAAGTAATATTTCCCGGGGGACTCACCTTATGGTTTTTAAACCATTTACTTGGGGAAAAATTAATATGGGCCCTACCTTTAAAATATAGTTTACAGCGCCTGGTATGGATTTGGGTCATCTCTCACCGAGTACTTCAACTGAGCCATTGGCTTAGTCAAGATCAGAGGCACTTGGTGCCTTCAAGAGAGTGCCACACTCATTTTCACCGAGGGCCACGCTCAGCCTTATGGCTAGCCTTCAAAGGGCCATTTGACATTGTAAGACTGCATAAATGTAACTATGCTGGCTTGGCATTGAAAATTTCACGGGTCACATACAATGACTTGCCAGACTGAATTTGGCCCACCATTCACATGTGCGCTTAGAGTATTGGCTGCCTGGGATGCATATAATAACAGTTTTATATCCTGCAACAGCAGAAGTGCAGCACCTGAGTCCAGCCACTCAGATAATGGGATTTTTCTCTGCCTTGATATTCTGGGATATAGGGCTGTGTGGAAGGGCCCTAAGTAATAATAATTAGGAAGTATTGTCGAAGGCTGTGGCCAGAATCATTGGGTTGTTGTGTGTTTTATTTATTTATTTATTCACTTGTACAATGCCCTCCCTGCAGGCTCGCTGTTTACAACAATCAGTTGAGCTACATGAAAAACACATAAAATACATATAATCAATTCAAACATTTTGTCAGATAGGGCGTGTAGGCCATGTTCCAGAAGCATTCCCTCCTGATGTTTTGCTTGCATCTATGGCAGGCATCAGGCCGTAGCCAGGATTTTGATTCGGGGCTGAGTTGGTTCTGGGGGCTGAGACTGGGTGGAAGAGGGTCTACCCTAGCAAACCTTTTGTATTGTTATCCCAATAACCCCATTAATGGGATATAATGAGCATGGTGATCAGATCATGATATGAATAAACATAACAGTTTAAATAATGTACCAGTAAGGCCTTTTAGCGGACCACCCTGAGAATTTCGGGGGGGGCTGAAGCCCCTTAGCCCCCTGGCTACATGCCTGGCAGGCATCTATCTATGCCTGCAATAATGCACACAAGAGTAAAGCTGTAAATCCTTACTACAACTTAAGCACTAGGACTAATAAAATTGTGCTATAGAAAACAAAGCGTCACATTATTATCAAAATATAATTTTTATAAGTTTATCAAGCAATTGATTGTGATAGATTCAATAAATATGAGTTAATACACAAACATCTAAAGTGCAAAATACACCTTGGGGAGGACCTCTTGTTGCTCCTGCCAGTCTCACAGACGCGCCTGGTGGGCACACGTGAGAGGGCCGTCTCCGCTCGGGCCCCCCCCTGACTCTGGAATGCCTTGCCTGGAGAGATTAGGAGAGCCCCCACATTGGAAACCTTTAAAAAAAATACCTGAAAACCTGACTTTTCTGCTGTGCCTTTGAGAGTAGTTATTTAATTTCCTCCATAGCTTTCATCAGTGTCCCCGGTTCTGGTCCATTCCCCACCCCCCCGAAAAGGATGCTACTCCGCTTACTCACTCCGAGTTTTTTAACATTTTCTCTGTGTACCTGCAGCCTGCCCTGTCTTTGTGACTAATTTAGATATTCAGTTGTATAGTTGTTATTATTTATTTATTTATATGTATGTTTTTTAAAATTGCATTTACTGTTGATGTTTGATTTCTTATTGTACGAGGGCGGGTCAATAAATCCGCGACTTTTTGAATTTCCCACCTCTTAACTGAAAGGACAACACTGCTCCTGTCAACAGGTATCTGTCAGTTGACTCCTGTCAAAATTTGAACAAGCTGCGTCATTTAGTTTGTGTTTGACAGCCATTGAGAGCAGACTACTGCATGATTTGGAGGAGAAAATGGAAAAAAGTGAATTTCGTGGTGCTCATTAAGCATTATTTTTCGGGAAATAAACCCATCACTCAAACCAAGGCTAAGCTTGATAAACACTATGGGGACTCTGCACCATCAATTTCAATGGTAAAAAAGTGGTTTACTGAATTTTGTTGTGGCCGTACAAGGACGGAAGATGCCGAACGTTCTGGACGGCCAGCTGAGGTCTCTACACCGAAACAATTGAAAAATTCACAATATGGTGTTGGCCGATTGAGATTGAAAGTGTGAGAGATTGTGGAAGCCAAGGGCATCTCTCATGGCGCAGTGGTTTCATTTGAAATGATCACTTGGGTATGAGAAAGCTTTCCACCAGATGGGTGCCGCGTTTGCTCACAACGACCACAACGCAAGGGTGCACACATGTGCAGTTTCCATGTAAAAAACTCGCTTTCGTAAATCGTGGGACGAAACGTGGATCCACCACAACACACCAGAGACCAAACAGCAGTCAAAACAGTGGGTTTCTCGGGTGAATCGGCGCCAAAGAAGGCCAAGGTGGGTTTGTCAGCCAATAAAGTCATGGCGACCGTTTTTTGGGATGTACGCGATATAATCCACATTAACTACCTTCAAAAGGGTAAAACAATCAATGGCTAATATTATGCGAACTTATTTGGTCAATTTAATGAGGATTTAATGAGAATTTGAAAAAACCCAACTGCATTTGGCCATGAAAAAAGGTTTTTTTGCACCAGGACAATGCAAGGGTGCACACATGTGCAGTTTCCATGGCAAAAGTCCATGAATTGGGATACAAATTGCTCCTTCATCCGCCCTATTCTCCGGATTTAGCCCCGAGTGACTATTTCTTGTTTCCAAACCTGAAGAAATGGCTCGGCGGAAGAGATTTGACTCAACGATGAAATCATCTCACAAACAAATACCGTATTTTGATGACCTCGACAAATCTTACTTTAGTAAATACATAGTAGAATAACACAACCGCAAATAAAACAATACGATCACTGTAACTTACAATAAGCAATAAACAACAACAACAACACAGTTTAAAAACATTATGGCATGTTTATAGGTTTTGTTTGTTGTAAAGGCCTTTCTACACTGCCATAAAATACAGATTGTACCAAAGGGGATCCTTCTCTGTCTAAGGCCCTGGACTTACCTTCTGGTTCTCCCAGGACCCACTCCTCCTCCCTTCATCCTTCCTGGTTCTGTTTTCCCAAGCCACAACTTCCACCTTCTTGCTTCCCTGTAGAGAGGCTGAGTCATAGACTCACACACAGTCCTCAACTTCTGAGCTGAGTTTGATCCTTTCTGCTCCCTCTGAACTTCTGTGTTGTGGTTGTTGTTGCTAAAGTACTTCAAGCAGACTTCAACTAATTACTCAGAATATAGACATACAGCCAAAGAGAGAGAACAAGTGGTATTAGCAGGGGGTGCTCACACTTTTTCAGCATGCGAGCTACTTATACAACAACCAAGTCAAAATGATCTCCCTACCCACTACTCAGAGAGCCATAAAAGCAACATATTTGGACATTTATTTCAGTGAGAGCCATATAATACATTTTAAGACTGAATTCAACTACATGTGAGTATAATGAGCCCCTGAATTTATTCATATTAACTAGCTGAACCCGGCACGCGTTGCTGTGCCCTATTTAAGAGATGTGTGGAAGTGTGGGTATGTAAGGGTTGGAAATGATTTGACAATGTGTCTTTTGTGTGTATATATGTGTATGTGTGTTTGTGTGTTTGTATGTGTCTGTGTATATATATATGTCTTTGTGTATGTATGTGTATGTGTGTGTATGTAGTTGTGTGTGTATGTGTATGGATGTGTGTGTGTGTCTGTGTATGTATGTGTGTGAGTATGTATGTGTCTGTGTGTCTGTGTATGTATGTGTATGTATGTGTGTTTCTGTATGTATGTGTGTATGTACACTTTCCCCCCTCTCTGTCTGATTCCCCCTTTTCTCTCTCCCCTCCCTCTCTGTTTCACTTTCCCTCCTCTCTCTCTCCCCCTCCTCTCTCTCGCTGTCTGATTCCCCCCTTCTCTCCCCCCCCTCTTTCTCTCTGTGTCATTCCCCCCCTCTCTCTCCCCTCCCCCGTCTCTCTCTGTCTCACTCCCCCTACTCCCTCTCTCTCTCAGGCCTCCCCTTTGTCTCTCTCATTCCCTCCCGCCGTGTCCCCCGAGTTTGCGGCGGCCGCGCGTGAAGCAAGGTAAGCCCGGGAGTTTACCTTCTTTCAGGCGTGGCCGCTGGAACCGCGGGGGACACGGCGGAGGGCGGATCGCCGATCTCCGGGCCTGCCTCCCGCCCTGGCGCGCATGGCCAGCATCGTACGCGGCCCGCCCCTTTTTGTGTGTGTTGGGTGGCGTCAGGCCGCTTTAGTGAAGTGCGGCGTTTTGTACTACACTTCTCAGAAAGCCCGGCATGGCCACTTCCGGTTTATGTGGAGGTTTCTGGGAAGTGTAGTGCGGCGCCCCAGAGCTGCTCTGGGACCGGGGACGTGTGGTCACGGGCGAGGATGGCGAGGAGGTGGTTAGTGCGTCTCCGGTGTGGCTGCGAAGGTCCCGGTGAGTGGGGAGAGAGGGTGACGGGATGGGTTGGGGGTTTGGGGGGGTCGCTGTGCGCCTGCGCGATTGCTCTCCCTCTCTCCAGCACTCGCGGCCAGCGCAGAACGGGAGTCAATGTGCGGTTTTGGGGCTGTTTGGGGGGTTGCAGGATTAGGGAGGTGGGTTTTTTTTGTGTTATGTTTGTACCTCGTGGTCTGGGGGACTGTGTGTCGTGGGATTTGTGTTTTCGGGGGGTATAGTTTGGCCGTGCATAAAGGACATCCCACGACCACTCGATTTTTATATATATAGATAATGATGATAATATTCATTCAGCCTCTGCTAATAAGTTTAAAACATATCGACTATATGTATTAGTGTCATTTTGGTTGGAGGTGTGCCCCAGGATTTTGTAAGTGTAAAAAATGTGCCACAGCTCAAAAAAGGTTGAAAAACACTGATCTAGCCTTTTGGCAACCATCTTAGGAGAAGGAAAACTCTAATTTCAAACCAGGGCAGATGGTGGTCGTCTAACCCAGTGTTTCCCAACCAGTGTGCCGGGGCACACTAGTGTGCCGTGAGTGATCATCAGGTGTGCCGTGGGAAATTGGAACCTCCAGGAAGGGGGAGTCTAGTGTGTTGAAGTATAAAAACCCTAAGAAACCTACCTCGATAAAGGCATAAAATTACAAACAACCCCCCTTTCCACCCGTTGTCTACTTGGTCTCTCCCTCTCCATGCATTGGGAAGACCCGCCTCCCTTTCCCCAAGTAGAGACCTCCTCTTGCCTCCTGGGGGTTCTGTGTGGGAAGTTTGGCCCAGTTCTATCACTGGTGGGGTTCAGAATGCTCTTTGATTGTAGGGGTACTAGAAATTACAGCAACTACAACTCCCAAATGTCAAGATCTATTTCCCCTGAACTCGATCTGCGTTCATATTTGGGCATATTGAGTGTCCATGCCAAGTTTGGTCCTGATCCAACATTGTTTGAGTCCACAGTGCTCTCTGGATGTAGATGAACTACAACTCCAAAACTCAAGGTCAATGCCCACCAAACTCTTCTAGCATTTTCTCTTGCTTATGAGAGTCCTGTGTGGGAAGTTTGTGTCTTTCTGCCATTCCTGCCAGGATATCTATGTTGAGTTCATTGAAACAGGTCCAGGTTTCACACTGAGTGTATACATACATTTAAAAACATATTAACTATATGTATTCCTGTGTTAGAGAGTCATTTTGTGTCATTTTGGTTGGTGGTGTGCCCCAGGATTTTGGAAATGTAAAAAGTGTGCCGCGGCTCAAAAAAGGTTGGGAAACACTGGTCTAACCCGGGCAGATGGTGCTCGTTTAACCCTGTAAGGTCAACCATCTAGAGAAGGAAACTCAAATCAAACGTACGACCTGAAGACCTCGCGGCCATCATCCTAAGCTTGCTAGGCGCCGGCAGATGAACCTTTGGTTTAAACCAGGGGTGGGCAATTACTGGCCCCCCAGGTGTTTTGGACTTCAACTCCCAGAAATCCTAACAGCTGGTAAACTGGCTAGAATTTCTGGGAGTTGAAGTCCAAAACTCCTGAGGGCCGGTAATTGCCCACCCCTGGTTTAAAGGGCGAGGCCAGTTCTGTGCACGCTGCGCTCCACCAGAAAAATCCATTGCACAGGCTCGAAGGACACATCCAACCTCCTTAGTCATCAACGCGCTTGTAGAAAGCGTGGGATGAGTCCTTCCTAAGAATCTTTGTTCGCGAAGTAATGCCAGAGATATAAAGATGAACTCGGGGTTCATCTTTGTTGTTGTTCATTCGTTCGGTTGTTTCCAACTCTTCGTGACCTTATGGACCAGCTCCCTGTCGACCATCACTTCCCTCAGCTCCTTCAAGGTCAAGCCAGTCACTTCAAGGATACCATCCATCCATCTTGCCCTTCGTCGGCCCCTCTTTTTTCCCCTTTCGTGTCCCCCAGCATCATTGTCTTCCAAGCTTTCCTGTCTTCTCATGATGTGGCCAAAGTACTTCATCTTTGCCTCTAATGTCCTTCCCTCAATGAGCAGTCGGGCTTTATTTCCTGAAGTATGGACTGGTTGGATCTTCTCGCGTCCAAGGCACTCTCAGGACTTTCCTCCAACATCACAGTTCAAAAGCATCTATCTTCCTTTCCCTAAGGTCCAGCTCTCATATCCGCAGGTGACTACGGGGAATACCATTGCTTTAACTATGCAGATTTTCATTCCCAGGTGTGATGTCTCTACTCTTCACGATCTTATCGAGATTGGTCATTGCTCTCCTCCCAAGAAGTAAACGTCTTCTGATTTTCTGGCTGCAATCTGCATCTGCAGTAATCTTCGCACCTAGAAATACAAAGTCTGTAACATTGTATTTCACAATGCTCTCTTGATAGTCACTGCCGCTACATCACTACTGTCCTGTTACAGTTTATTGGGTGTGTGTGTGTGTGTAATTGGTTTTAACGCTGTTTTAATGTTGTTATGTGTTTTTATTGGTATTTTATTGTTGTAAACCGCTCTGAGCTTCGGAGTGAGCGGTCTACCAAGCTGAAATAAATAATAATAATAATAATAATACTGTCCCTTTTGCGCAGTGACTTCTCATGTTGTTTGTCATCGCTTTGCTCCAAGAGTAACCTTGTGCCGGATATTTCATTACTTTTAAGGCTGGATGAGAAAAACATAGCAGGATGTCACTGTTATGGGGTAGTTGAAAGGGTATATTTGATGGGCAAGTGCTAAGCCATTCAGAAGCAGCCCTGCAGCACCTAACACCCTGCTTTGCAACAGCTGCAGAGCTGTTTGGGCTGGAAGTCAGTCTGAAGGAAACAGAAGTTCTCCACCAGCCCGCACCACAGGAAGAACACCATCATCCCCACGTCAGCATAGGAAAATCTGTGCTTAAGTCCGTTCAGCAGTTCACTTACCTGGGAAGCATCCTCTCTTCAGACGCCAAGATTGATAAAGAGATAGATCACAGACTAGCAAAGGCATTCGGAAGGCTTCACAAAAGAGTCTGGAGCAACAAGCACCCGAGGCAAAGCACCAAAATTAGTGTGCACAGAGCTATCGTACTGTCTGTTCTCCTCTATGGGTCTGAAACATGGTTCACCTCTCGCCAACACCTACGACTCCTCGAACGCTTTCATCAGCGCTGTCTTCGCACAATCCTAAATATACACTGGACCGACTATGTGACGAATGTTGCTGTCCTTGAGCAAGCAGGGATCACCAGCATTGAGGCCATGCTATTGAGAACACAGCTGCGCTGGGCAGGGCACGTCTCTAGGCTGGAGGACCACCGCCTCCCAAAGATACTACTCTATGGTGAACTCGCAGAGAGGCGCCCCAAAAAGAGATATAAGGACTCCCTGAAACAACATCTCAGGCTCGGCCAGATTGATCACCAGCAATGGTCCACCCTGGCCTCACAACGGGAGGCATGGAGACACACTATCCACTATGCTGCGGCCTCTTTCGAGAAGACACGCCGGATCGGTCTCTCAGGGAAAGCGACAACGCAGAAAGAACCGCAACTTGGAAACAACATCACCCAAGGAGACTTTCTGCTGTGCTTTCTGCAACCGAACTTGCCTATCTCAGATTGGCCTTTTAAGTCATCATCTGGTAAAAAGCGTGGGACGAGTCCTTCCTATGAATCTTGGTTCCGCAGTAATGCCGAGAGAGAGGGGACTCATTTAGCAGTTGAAGGCAGATATTGTGGATTATCTGCCTTGTTTCTGGTTACATGGCTGCGCGGAAGGGCCCTGAGTCCACACTGCCATATATTCCACTTCAAAGCAGATAATGTGCAGAAGGAGCCTCAGTTTAGAAGATTAATCAGGCCTGGGCAAACTTTGGCCCTCAGGTGTTTTTGGACTTCAACTCCCACAATTCCTAACAGTTAGGAATTGTGGGGTTAACCCAAAACACCTGGGGCCAAAGCTCTGCCCAGGCCTGAGATAATGAAGGAAGGCATCTTGAGACGCAACTCGGAAGCTCGCCTCCTCGGCATTGGCGAAATAATCTTCGCTTTCTTTTCCTATCTCTAGGGTTTCATCCAACGCTACATTGATGACGCTGAACTGTGTGTCCTGGCCCCGCCCCCGCGAGGTTTCCGGCTTCAGCTTCCAATGAAAAGCAAGAGACCGTGTCGTCATGTTTCTTAGAGAGTGACAGCACCGCTGACCAATAGGAAAGCAGTGTCGGCGAAGGCGGGCCGTTTTGGTGAAACCGGAAGCAGGGGCGGTGAGTTTGTGTAAGAGGAGGAAATCCGCCCTGCCTGGGTGCGAGGAGGGGGCGTGGCTTCGGTTGCTAAGGAGCGGCTGGGCGTCGCCAGGGCCCGGCTTGTTTGTGTGGTTTGAAAGCAGTCGGCCGCGGGAGAGGGAGAGAGAGAGAGAGTGGCCGGGGAAGGGCTGCGGCGGAAGCATGGTGAGTGGGAAGCCAGGGCGGCTGCTGCAGGCCGAGCAGCCCTTTCCCCACAATGAGGAGTCCTGGGAGTTGTAGTTTGCTTGGCTGCCTGCACTCGTTGGCTTTGCCAAACTACAGCTCCCAGGATGCCATAGTGGAATCAATGCACTTCGTCTCCACGTTAACTGCCATAGCTCAGTGCTGAGGAGTCCTGGGAGTTGTAGTTTGCTTGGGTGCCTGCACTCTTTGGCTTTGCCAAACTACAGCTCCCAGGATGCCATAGTGGAATCAATGCACTTTGTCTCCACGTCAACTGCCATAGCTCAGTGCTGAGGAGTCCTGGGAGTTGTAGTTTGCTTGGCTGCCTGCACTCTTTGGCTTTGTCAAACTTCAGCTCCCAGGATGCCATAGTGGAATCAATGCACTTCGTCTCCACGTTAACTGCCATAGCTCAGTGCTGAGGAGTCCTGGGAGTTGTAGTTTGCTTGGGTGCCTGCACTCTTTGGCTTTGCAAACTACAGCTCCCAGGATGCCATAGTGGAATCAATGCACTTTGTCTCCACGTCAACTGCCATAGCTCAGTGCTGAGGTCCTGGGAGTTGTAGTTTGCTTGGCTGCCTGCACTCTTTGGCTTTGTCAAACTTCAGCTCCCAGGATGCCATAGTGGAATCAATGCACCGTCTCACGTTAACTGCCATAGCTCAGTGCTGAGGAGTCCTGGGAGTTGTAGTTTGCTTGGGTGCCTGCACTCTTTGGCTTTGCCAAACTACAGCTCCCAGGATGCCATAGTGGAATCAATGCACTTTGTCTCCACGTCAACTGCCATAGCTCAGTGCTGAGGAGTCCTGGGAGTTGTAGTTTGCTTGGGTGCCTGCACTCTTTGGCTTTGTCAAACTACAGCTCCCAGGATGCCATAGTGGAATCCCGCAGGGGGCCATCCTTTCCCCTCTATTATTCAACATCTACATGCAGCAGCTTGCACAGCTGGTGCGGAGTTATGGGCTGGAGTGCCACCAGTACGCTGATGACACCCAGCTCATTCTGAGGGTGGAGGGCAGGCCTGGATCTGTTCCAGATAATTTCCAGCTGTGCCTCGAAGCCGTTACTGGATGGCTGCGAGCCAGTAGGTTGAGGGTGAATCCGGCGAAGACGGAGATCTTGTGGCCGGGTCGCCCTGGTGGTGGGGATGTCCAGCTTCCGAGCCTGGACGGTGCGGCGCTATGCCCATCGTCTTCCGTCAAGAGCCTGGGGGTCCACTTGGACTCCCAGCTGACCATGGAGGCCCAGGTCTCTGCGGTCAGCAAGAGTGCGTTCTTCCATCTGAGACAGGCAAGGAGGCTGGCCCCCTATCTCCCCCGGAACGACCTGGCCACGGTGATCCAAGCCACGGTCATCTCGAGGCTAGATTACTGTAACGCACTTTACGTTGGCCTTCCTATGTCGGTGACCCGGAGGCTCAAGCTGGTGCAGAACACTGCCGCCCGGCTCCTGTCTGGTTCCCCAGCAGGTTGACATATAACACCTATATTGCAGGATCTGCACTGGCTGCCGATTGAGCACCGGATTACCTTCAAAGTGTTGGTTCTTACCTTTAAGGCCTTACACGGCCTGGGGCCAGCGTTTTCTAAGGGAACGTCTCACCCCATATTGCCCTCCGAGATCACTACGGTCGGAGGATTCTAACCTCCTAGAGGTGCCCGCGGTGAAACTTGCCAGGTTGACATCAACTCGCCGGAGGGCGTTCTTCGTCATAGCACCTGTGCTGTGGAACGCCCTCCCGGCTGAAACACGGGCCATGAGGGACCTCCTCCCATTTAGACGGGCCTGTAAAACCCACCTCTTTAAACAGGCTTTTAATGGGTAGGCCCGGTCCACCCACCGCCAATAATTCTCAGCTTTAGTACATGTTGTACCATTGTTTTAATTAACCCTGTTCAATCTGTTTTTATTGTTACTATTGTTTTTAATCGCCCTCGACTGTGTATTGCTGTGCCTTGTTGGCTACTGTAAGCCGCCGCGAGCCCCCGGGAGTTCGGCGGCATAGAAGCCGAAATAATAAATAAATAAATAAAATTAAATGCACTTCGTCTCCACGTTAACTGCCATAGCTCAGTGCTGAGGAGTCCTGGGAGTTGTAGTTTGCTTGGGTGCCTGCACTCTTTGGCTTTGCCAAACTACAGCTCCCAGGATGCCATAGTGGAATCAATGCACTTCGTCTCCACGTCAACTGCCATAGCTCAGTGCTGAGGAGTCCTGGGAGTTGTAGTTTGCTTGGGTGCCTGCACTCTTTGGCTTTGCCAAACTACAGCTCCCAGGATGCCATAGTGGAATCAATGCACTTCGTCTCCACGTCAACTGCCATAGCTCAGTGCTGAGGAGTCCTGGGAGTTGTAGTTTGCTTGGGTGCCTGCACTCTTTGGCTTTGCCAAACTACAGCTCCCAGGATGCCATACTGGAATCAATGCACTTTGTCTCCACGTCAACTGCCATAGCTCAGTGCTGAGGAGTCCTGGGAGTTGTAGTTTGCTTGGGTGCCTGCACTCTTTGGCTTTGCCAAACTACAGCTCCCAGGATGCCATAGTGGAATCAATGCACTTCGTCTCCACCTTAACTGCCATAGCTCAGTGCTGAGGAGTCCTGGGAGTTGTAGTTTGCTTGGGTGCCTGCACTCTTTTTTTGCCAAACTACAGCTCCCAGGATGCCATAGTGGAATCAATGCACTTCGTCTCCACGTCAACTGCCATAGCTCAGTGCTGAGGAGTCCTGGGAGTTGTAGTTTGCTAGGGTGCCTGCGCTCTTTGGCTTTGCCAAGGATGCCATACAGCTCCCAGGATGCCATACTGGAATCAATGCACTTTGTCTCCACGTCAACTGCCATAGCTCAGTGCTGAGGAGTCCTGGGAGTTGTAGTTTGCTTGGGTGCCTGCACTCTTTGGCTTTGCCAAACTACAGCTCCCAGGATGCCATAGTGGAATCAATGCACTTCGTCTCCACCTTAACTGCCATAGCTCAGTGCTGAGGAGTCCTGGGAGCTGTAGTTTTCTTGGGTGACTTCAGAATTTGGCTTTGCCAAACTACAGATCACAGGATGCCATAGTGGAATCAATGCACCGTCTCCACCTTAACTGCCATAGCTCAGTGCTGAGGAGTCCTGGGAGTTGTAGTTTGCTTGGGTGCCTGCACTCTTTGTTTTTGCCAAACTACAGCTCCCAGGATGCCATACTGGAATCAATGCACTTTGTCTCCACGTCAACTGCCATAGCTCAGTGCTGAGGAGTCCTGGGAGTTGTAGTTTGCTTGGGTGCCCTTTGGCTTTGCCAAACTACAGCTCCCAGGATGCCATAGTGGAATCAATGCACTTCGTCTCCACCTTAACTGCCATA
Organism: Anolis apletophallus; assembly: GCA_030556195.1. Lineage (NCBI taxonomy): Eukaryota > Metazoa > Chordata > Lepidosauria > Squamata > Anolidae > Anolis > Anolis apletophallus. The sequence continues at coordinate 13,131 of JARBWK010002078.1, forward strand.
GCTCAGTGCTGAGGAGTCCTGGGAGTTGTAGTTTGCTTGGGTGCCTGCACTCTTTGGCTTTGTCAAACTACAGCTCCCAGGATGCCATCGTGGAATCAATGCACTTCGTCTCCACGTCAACTGCCATAGCTCAGTGCTGAGGAGTCCTGGGAGTTGTAGTTTGCTAGGGTGCCTGCGCTCTTTGGCTTTGCCAAACTACAGCTCCCAGGATGCCATCCCAGGATGCCATAGTGGAATCAATGCACTTCGTCTCCACCTTAACTGCCATAGCTCAGTGCTGAGGAGTCCTGGGAGTTGTAGTTTGCTTGGGTGCCTGCACTCTTTGGCTTTGCCAAACTACAGCTCCCAGGATGCCATAGTGGAATCAATGCACTTCGTCTCCACCTTAACTGCCATAGCTCAGTGCTGAGGAGTCCTGGGAGTTGTAGTTTGCTTGGGTGCCTGCACTCTTTGGCTTTGCCAAACTACAGCTCCCAGGATGCCATACTGGAATCAATGCACTTTGTCTCCACGTCAACTGCCATAGCTCAGTGCTGAGGAGTCCTGGGAGTTGTAGTTTGCTTGGGTGCCTGCACTCTTTGGCTTTGCCAAACTACAGCTCCCAGGATGCCATACTGGAATCAATGCACTTTGTCTCCACGTCAACTGCCATAGCTCAGTGCTGAGGAGTCCTGGGAGTTGTAGTTTGCTTGGGTGCCTCCACTCTTTGGCTTTGTCAAACTACAGCTCCCAGGATGCCATACTGGAATCAATGCACTTTGTCTCCACGTCAACTGCCATAGCTCAGTGCTGAGGAGTCCTGGGAGTTGTAGTTTGCTTGGGTGCCTGCACTCTTTGGCTTTGTCAAACTACAGCTCCCAGGATGCCATAGTGGAATCAATGCACTTCGTCTCCACGTCAACTGCCATAGTTCAGTGCTGAGGAGTCCTGGGAGTTGTAGTTTGCTTGGGTGCCTGCACTCTTTGGCTTTGTCAAACTACAGCTCCCAGGATGCCATACTGGAATCAATGCACTTTGTCTCCACGGCAACTGCCATAGCTCAGTGCTGAGGAGTCCTGGGAGTTGTAGTTTGCTTGGGTGCCTCCACTCTTTGGCTTTGTCAAACTACAGCTCCCAGGATGCCATAGTGGAATCAATGCACTTTGACTCCACGTTAACTGCCATAGCTCAGTGCTGAGGAGTCCTGGGAGTTGTAGTTTGGTAGGGCGCCAGCACTCTTTGGCTTTGTCAAACTACAGCTCCCAGGATGCCATAGCATCGAGCCAGTTACATTAAGCCAGTGTTTCCCAACCTTTTTGAGCCGCGGCACATTTTTTACATTTACAAAATCCTGTGGCACACCACCAACCAAAATGACACAAAATGACACTCTAACACAGTCATACATATAGTTAATATGTATTTAAATGTATTTATACACTCAGTAGGGTTGCCATTTTTTGATATAAGAAATAAGGGACATTGACGGGATTTTTCACAAAAATAAGGGACACTTCATTAAAAAACTTGAAACTCAAACATTAGGTAGAAATAGTTTTATTAACAGAATAAGATAATGATTGAAACTCACAAAAGAAACTGACTTACACCCTCTTAACAGTACATGGTATGTTTCTGCATGCTTTGTCATGCTTTGTCATGCAGAAAAAACACTATTAGAACTACCTAACTTTCTCCATCTGTATTTAGTCCTTGCCTTTGCTGACTTTAAAAGTGCACTGTCTAAACATTAAAATAAAATAAATTTTAGAAGACAGCACATCTTCATGATTATTAAGTCAATAGTTAATGGTATAGTAGAGTATGGGATACACAGCATTGGGATGCACAGCTAGGCCTATTTTAAGAGTAACTCTCAAGCAAGCAGAAACTATCGTTATCCAACATGATCCAACATTCCCTTGGTAACGGTTAATTAGTCTACTGTACTTTGAAAAAGTCCTGTATCGCCTCTTCCTTCCAACGGGACGAGGCTGCCCCGCGAGTTGAAATCCCGGGCAGGCATTGCCGTGGAAACCACAGCGTGCAGCTTCCTCTGGTCAACCCCGCCCAGTCCTGTCCTACTAGTAAAAATAAGGGACAGGGCCTGAAAATAAGGGACACAAATTTTAGGCCAAAAATAAGGACGTCCCTTAGAATAAGGGACATATGGCAACCCTAACACTCAGTGTGACCTATGAAGTCAGCCTGAAGAAAACGGAAGTCCTCTACCAGCCCCACCACAGGAAGAACACCATCATCCCCCGCCAGCATAGGCAAATCTGTGCTTGGCCCGTTCAGCAGTTCACCTACCTGGGAAGCATCATCTCTTCAGACGCCAAGATTGATAAAGAGATAGATCACAGATTAACAAAGGCATACAGTGCATTCGGAAGGCTTCACAAAAGAGTCTGGAGTAACAAACACCTGAGGCAAAGCACCAAAATCAGTGTGTACAAAGCTATCGTACTGTCTATTCTCCTCTATGGGTTCGAAACATGGGTCACCTATCGCCAACACCTACTCCTCGAACGCTCATCAGCGCTGTCTTCGCTCAATCCTAAATATACACTGTACTGACTATGTGACGAATGTGCTGTCCTTGAGCAAGCAGGGATCACCAGCATTGAGGCCATGCTATTGAGAACACAGCTGCGCTGGGCAGGGCACGTCTCTAGGATGGAGGACCACCGCCTCCCTAAGATACTACCTCTATGGTGAACTCGCCACAGGTCAGCGCAAGAGGGGCATCCCAAAAAGAGATATAAGGACTCCCTGAAACAACATCTCCGGCTCGGCCAGATTGATCACCAACAATGGTCCACCCTGGCCTCACATCGGGAGGCGTGGAGACACACTATCCACAATGGTGCGGCCTCTTTCGAGAAGACGACGCAGAAAGAACCCTAACTTGGAAACGACATCAGTCAAGTCGACTTTCTGCTGTGCTTTCTGCAACCGAACTTGCCTATCTCAGATTGGCCTTTTAGTCATCAATCGTGCTCGTAAAAGCGTGGGAATTGCGTGGCAACTCCAACACTGCGTCCTGTTCTGGGCACCACAATTTAAAATTAAGATATTATAATTGTATATTATAATAGGTGAACTACAACTTCCAAACTCAGGCCGAAGCAGCCCTTTCCCCACAATGTCCGATGTACTCCCAAATCCAAACTCCCTT
>JARBWK010002079.1:0-16279 GCA_030556195.1 Anolis apletophallus
GGTGGTCCCAGTGGTGATCGGCATACTGGGTGCTGTGCCAAAAGGTCTCAACGGCAAATGCCGGAAATAAATAAATAAATAAAATAAACTCTGGATTATGATTTTGGGTTTATGGCACTGTTTTAACAGCATATTTAAAATATTTATATGTTAGTGTTTCATGATTTTCATTTGCATGGTCAATGTATATTGTAATTTTGTATGTTTTTATGTTAATGTGGCATTGAATTATTTCCAATTTGGAAGCCACTCTGAGTCCCCTCGGGGTTGAGATAGAGCAGGGTAAAAATACAGTACATTTGGAAATAATAAACATTGACAAAATCATGATCTGCCAACTGTAAAAGGCCACCTGATTTGGAACTGCTCGCATCATTTGAAAATACGCAGGAAGTGTTCAACTTCTGATTTTGTGATACAAAATCCAGCATATAGATCTCGTTTGCTGTGACATACTGTGGTTTTGTGTCAGTAAAATAATAATAATAGAGTAAAATAATAAATAACTTTGACTCAAATATAAGCTAAAGCGGGCTTTTCAGCCTAAAAGGGAGCTGAAAATTCGGCTTATACTCTATGTACATTATATTGATTCAAGAGTTTAAAAACATTAAAACTTAATAGAAAAGATAAAATCATAGCAAACCTATTAAGAGAACCTTCTAGTAAGTAAGGTTAAGAGCCAAAGGCCTGCCTAAGTCAAAAGGTATTTGACAAGACAATGGAAAGATAACATTATGTAACAGGATTTTTTGTTCCTGGGTTATAAATGCCCTTTCCTAATTGGATCTATCATAAAAACACAGAAAAAGGTTTATCAAACTGCAAAACTTTGTTTTTAGGGGACTTCCTGGTTGAGACATAATGAATCTCTCATAAAGTCTCAACCAATACAACATAGTTGTGGCCGCCACAAAATGAAGTATCTGGAGTATGAAATATGACAACTACTTTCAAAGTATTAACCACGCAATTAAATAACACTTTCAAATCAGAAACAGATTTTTTAAAATAAAAAGTGATATATTGCAATATACAACCTTCCCCTGAAGATCGTACAAGTTGAGCAAACTCATGGAGAATAATAAGAGGAATAATAATAACATAATACTTTTAATTATTACCTGCCTTTTCTCATAGCTCATGCTTCAAAGTCTTACATGCGCTCTATCACTAACTCTGAATAACATATACATATAAGATATATACCAGCAGAGTAAATCATACTCTAATAAAAATAATTTCCTTTTTGTGTTCTGGAAGGTGAGATGGTTCGAAGTGTGTCAGCTTTTCCCTTTCGATCAATTCATGGAGAAATACAAAGATCCGGGAACCATAACAGTGGCACTGACTTGAACCGGACCTAAAGTATTATTATTTTCTGTTTGGTGAAGGAAAAAAAAAGTTCACTCTGCAAGTAATCCCTGCTAAATTCAATGGGATTACATATATGTTTCGATCCTTAGAGATAAAGTAATTTCTCCCTAATGTAATGGGAATTTGCACATTTACGTTTTACTCTACAACTTCCAGAATTCAGAGGAAAGGAATTTCTTCTTCGTGTGGTCTGTGAAATGCACACAAATGGGTTTACTCCCGTGCATGCATCAGAATCTCGGACATACTAGCTAAAATTAAAGATTTACATAAGCCCCTCCCACTCCCCGCCCCATCCCCGGATTGAGCTGCCTCTTCAGTTCCTTTTCCGCCTAGCCAGCGAAAGGATCTCTGACTGCTAGCTCCTTGCTAAAGACCACGGATTCCCTCGACTATCAGATAAGATGTCTTCTCTCTCCTTTAAAAAGTGCTCAGATTGTGGAGCAACTTTGCCCCAGGAGGACAAACATGCAAAATGTCTCCTCTGCTTGGGAGAAGCCCATATCCCTCAGACTTGCAAAATTTGCAGGTCTTTCTCTGCTAGAGCTCTAAAGAGCAGGGATTCCAGACTTAAAGCTGCTCTTTTCGAGCAGTCTATAACTTCCACAGGGACCGGGCTCTCTCATTCCTTGAGCCAGCCCTCCCATCTATTCCCCAAAATCCCACTGCTCTAAGTGCCTCGACGGATAGTGCCATTGGCGAGTTGGCCTCTGACTCTGCCATTGAGCCACTGCGAAAGAAAAAACCAAAAGCCTCTAAACATGCTCTTCGGTCCAAAGACAAACCGAAGGAGGCTATGGCACAAAAACAGCCAAGGCTTCTGGCCGGCCCTGCGCCTCCCAGTCCTTGCATGCCTTTGTTAGCAGCAGAAACGCTGCAACTTTTTAAAGGCAATGATGATCTTTCAGGAGTGGAAGATCCCCCCCAACTCCTTCCTATTCACCTTCTCTCCTCCGTGACCGAGGGAGATCCTCCCTGCACCTCTCCTCCGTCTCCGCCGCTCGCCCAGGCCCCCCCCCCCCCACCTTCTCCTTCTCCGGAGACCGAGGCTCTTCAAGACGAGGCCCGCGCCATGCGGCCTCCCTCTCCTGCACGGCGTCCGACCGCGCCGCTTTTGCCGCTTCAGCGCGCGCCTTTTTCCACAGCGCCGCGTGAGCGCGGGGCTCTCCCCGCCTCGCTCAACTCGTTCCCGGTCTCGGAGCCCTCTAAGAGGCGCCCGGTCACCGAGACCGCTCCTGGGAACTGCCCTATGGGTACCCTCATGGCTACCCTCCTCCTTACCCCCCTCCTTTTCCCTATGATCATCCCTTCTATCCTCCTGAGCCCTATCACTCCCCGGATCCCTATCGAATCCGTGCCCCCCTCTCCCTCCTATCCTTCGGCATCCGTGGCAGCTCCTCCAACTCCAGCCCCCCCCCGCCCCTCCCGCTCAAGCCCCTGCCTCGACGGTCGCTCCTCCTGCCCAATCCCCCCCTCATCTCCCAGATGACGATGCAGATTTGGAGTCCTCTTCGGATGCTACTCCTGTGCCTCCTTTGCCTGAGCCTGAGACTGATCCTCAGCAGGCAGAAGAATATAAGAAATTTTCTGCACTATTAATCAGGCTGGCCAGATCCCTTGGCATACAGCCCCCACAATCTGACGATGTGGTTCAAGACCCTTATTTTACTTCTGCTGAACAACAAACACAGCAGTCTACCATTTTGCCTACTATACCTTATTTGGTTAAACTCCTTAAAATTTCTGGAGTTGCCCCTGCTACCGTCCCAAGCACGTCTAAGCAGGCGGAAAACCTTTATCGAATTGACCTGTCCACCACCCCTGGCTGGCTAAACTTCCTAAAGTTAATCTGATTGTGACCGACGCTCAGCCTAAGCCAATTCAAAATAACCAAGCTGCTCCTTCCGATAAGGAAGGTAGAAAGCTTGATGCCATGGCCAGAAAATTTTATGCCTCAGCATGCCTCTCAGGCAGAATGGCTCATTATGGCGTTTATATGAGCGTCTATCAGTCATACCTGTGGAACAAGATAGGCCCATATTTGGACCTGCTTCCCACATCTGACCAGTCCATGGCTAAGGCCTTTCATCAAGAAGCCCTCACCCTGGCCACCCTACAAAAGGACTTGGCTAAACACGGGGCAGATACCTCAGGCAAACTGATCGCGGGTTCAGTTGCCCTTAGGAGACATGCCTGGTTGAGATCCGCAGCATTGTCTTCCAATCAACGTTCCATGATAGAAAATCTACCAATGGACGAAGCTGGTCTGTTCAATCCCGAAACAGACTCACAATTGGAACACTCTCATAAAATGAAACAAACCCTGAACAAATATGGCCAACAATCCAGTCAACCTTATCAACCCTACAGGCAGCGTTGGCGCCCATACTATTATCCTCAGTCCTTTCGCAGAGCCTGGGACTTGTTGTCAACCCGGAAAAGTTACATCTCTCACCTTCCCGGACCGTACAGTTCATAGTTGCAGTAATAGACTCCGTATCCCAGAGGGCCTACCTCCCAGAGGAGCGCTCCCTCAATTTGTGCCATTCTATCCAGGCTATCCAAACTCGCCACCGATGTTCTGCTTGGACCATCCAATCTATCCTTGGCCATATTTATTTATTTATTTATTTGTTAGTCAATTTTATATTCCGCTCCTCCCTGCAGGCTCGGGGCGGATCACAACAAGAATAAAATGTACAATACAAATGCATAGCGAAGTTCCATAAAACAGTAAAAACAGCAAAAACATAATCAATAGCCAACTAATTACAGATCTTCGGTCTTAGTTCAGACACTAGTAAGCCTCTTCATTTAGTTAGCCAAACGCTGTTCTGAAGAGGACAGTCTTACAGGCTCTTCGAAAAGGGCCGAGTTCATGCATTGCCCGGACATGATTGGGTAGCGAGTTCCAGGTCATGGGAGCCACAAATGAAAAGGCCCGTTGTCTCGTACTGGACAGGTAGCAGGAGCGGGATGATGGAACAACCAACAGGTTCTGCTCTTCCGAGCGCAGTGATCTCGGGGGAATGTACGGGGTAAGGCGGTCCCTTAGGTACTCAGGCCCTAGACCGTGCAAGGCCTTAAAGGTTAACACCAACACCTTGAAGGCAATCCGGTACTCGATGGGAAGCCAGTGCAGTTGCCGTAGAATGGGCGTAATATGCTCCCTCACTGGTGCACCCACCAGCAAGCGAGCAGCGGCATTCTGCACTAGCTTGAGTTTCCGGATTGTCGACAGGGGAAGGCCCATGTAGAGGGCGTTACAGTAGTCCAGCCTCGAGATGACCGTTGCCTGGATCACCGTGGCCAGGTCGTCCCTGGACAGGTAGGGTGCCAGTCGCCTAGCCTGGCGAAGATGATAAAACGCCGTTTTGCTGACCATGGCGACCTGAGTCTCCATGGTCAGCAAAGGGTCCAATTGGACGCCTAAGCTCTTTACGAGGGATGACGGGCTGAGCTGCTCGCCATCCAGGGTAGGCAACCGGCACTCATCCAGCCCAGGGCGACCGGGCCACAAGATTTCCGTCTTCCACCACGAATGTTACCGCGTTCGCCTGCCTCCGCCTCCGCCCCCTCCAAGCCTGGTTCCTCTCAGTGTTCCAGCCAGGGCTGGACAGCCAAACCATGATCCTCCACCCCCCCACCCAGGTTCTCCAGTCCCTCTCATGGTGGACAAACAGGTCCAATGTGTGCTCGGGCCTCCCCTTCTCTCCTCCTCAGCCGTCTTTGTCTCTAACGACAGACGCATCATCCACGGGGTGGGGTGCTCACCTTCAAGACCTGACCATCAGCGGTCGTTGGTCCCCCTCCGAAAAGAGGCTCCATATCAATGCACTAGAGCTCATAGCGGTAGAAAAAGCCCTCCAGTCATTTGTGACCTTAGTCTCCAACCGCACCATCCAAGTCCTCACGGACAACACTTCAGTGAAATATTACATCAACAAACAGGGGGGCACCCGCTCCCCCACTCTCCTCTCAATATCCCTCCGGATATGGGAATGGTGCATTCACCACAACACATTCCTCCTCGCTGTCCACCTTCCAGGTCTACAGAACACTCTAGCCGATTCTCTGAGCAGGACTCACGAGTGGCAGCTCAACCCCCGACACTTTCCCTTACTGATCAGGCGCTGGGGCACTCCTCAAATAGACTTATTTGCCTCACACCTCAACACTCACTGCCTCATACACTGCGTGAGACTCCACCCTCTCGCACCCCCAGACTGTCTAGGAGACGCATTCCTTTACCAGTGGTCCCCGGGTCTCCTCTACGCCTTTCTTCCCCTTCCACTCCTACCCAGAGTGGTCGCAAAGCTGATCTCCGACAACTCAGATTGCATCCTGCTAGCCCCCTGGTGGCCCCGGCAGCCGTGGTTCACGCCCCTTCTCCAGGCCTCTCAGGGAGACTTCCTTCGCCTTCCCTTGGATCCCGACCTCCTCTCCCTTCAACAGGGTCTCATCCTACACCCAGACCTCCCATCTCTCCACCTTACAGCGTGGAGGATCAGGCCCTGTCCCACCTCTCCGACCCTGTCCGCCTCATAATTCAGGCAGCTCAAAAGGTTTCCACCAGGAAGGCTTACACCTACTAGTGGGACAAATTTCGTAAATTTGTTCAGCCACTAGGCCATTTGCCACAGTCGGCCCCTACGTCTGTTGTTTTAGATTTCCTTATTGACCTTTCCACTAAAGGTTTCTCCCTTTCCTCCATCAAATGCTATTTAGCATCCCTCTCCTGGTACAGGAAAAAAATTGGCGTCCCGTCCCTTTTTCAAGATCCCCTAGTGGGCATGTTTTTACAGGGATACAAAAAGTCTTTCCCCCCGGTTTCTCCTCCTCCTCCATCTTGGAGTTTAGAACTGGTCCTCTCCCAACTTTCTAAACCCCCCTTTGAACCCATGTCAACATGTCATATTTCCCATCTGTCCTGGAAAACGGCCTTCCTCGTGGCCATTACCTCAGCCAGAAGGGCTAGTGAAATCACAGCACTCCGTTCCGATCCTCCGTTCATTCGATTCAATGAAGACAAAGTGGTCCTCCAGACGGATGTCACTTTTCTTCCTAAAGTTGTTTCTCATTTCCATATGACCCAGGACATTGTCCTTCCAGCCTTTTTTCCTAATCCCTCATCTCCCCTGGAGATTGCCCTTCACTCCCTCGATGTTAAAAGGGCCTTGTCCTTTTATTTGCATAGGACGGCCTCTTATAGAAAATCCCCAAAGTTGTTTCTTAAGTACAGGGAAGACTCCCTAGGACTTCCCCTTACCTCTCAACGTTTGGCTTCTTGGATAGTCCTGGCAATCCGATTGGCCTATCAGTTAGCCCATAAGGAATTACCTGTTGGTGTTAAAGCCCATTCCACAAGGGCAGTTTCAACATCCCAAGCGTTTTTGTGGGGTGTTTCTGTTGATCAAATTTGCAAGGCTGCTACCTGGGTGAACCCCTCGACGTTTGCAGCCCATTACAAGCTTGACGTTCTCGCGAAGAAGGATGCATCATTTGGCAGAACCGTCCTGTTTTCCTGTGTGGCATGACCCACCTCCAGGTACGTAAGCTTGTTAAGTCACCCATTTGTGTGCATTTCACAGACCACACGAAGAAGGAGGTTAGGTTGCTTACCTGTAACCGTGTTTCTTCGAGTGTAGGTCTGTGAAATTCACACGGAACCCACCCGTCCTCCCCTCTTTGTCATGCCTATGTTCTGCTGCTGTCTGGCGGCAAGGAACTGAAGAGGCAGCTCAATCCGGGGATGAGGGGGGGGGGAGGGGCTTATGTAAATCTTTAATTTTAGCTAGTATGTCCGAGATTCTGACACATGCGCGGGAGTAAACCCATTTGCGTGAATTTCACAGACCTACACTCGAAGAAACACGGTTACAGGTAAGCAACCTAACCTTCTCCCAAGTTCTGATTATAGCTTTGCATTTAGTTCTGCAAAAGTCAGTGGTATTTCAATTTAATAGGATATATCTCCCATTCTTAGAATAGTCCTGGTGGCCAAATTTTGGGGATGCTGTTATGAATAAGCAACTAGAAACTGGACTGAACCATTTTCTCATCTCATAGACACTGCATTTTGGCACAACCAGGTTGGGAGAGATTCCCTAAATCAGACCGCCTAACTATGATTGCCTCTTGGTTTGCTTTAGATCTCTGGCGTTTGCAGTTCCTCCTGCCCTTTGTCAGCCTCGGACTAATGTGTTTTGGGGCTCTCATTGGGGTGTGCGCTTGTGCCTGCCGCAGCCTGTATCCCACCATTGCCACAGGGGTCCTTCACTTCCTTGCAGGTGAGTCTTCTGGGCAAATATCATAAAACAGAAGAGACCCCAAAAGATATCCAGGCCAACCCCATCCTGCCATACAGGAACCCCCAATCCAAGCCCTCCCGACAGATGACGATTTACCCTCTTCTTTAAAACCTCCAGAGAAGAGACTTCAGTGGACTCCAAGATAGCAGCATATTTCACTGTTGAAGAGCTATTACAAGTGTTTAAGTGGGATCTCTTCCTGCTATTTGAATCCATTCTTCTGTGCCCTTGTCTTTAGAGCAGCCCCTTCCTCAATGTGACATTCTTGTGCTGGTAGGTCAGCGGTTCGAATCTGGGAAAAGTGGGTTGAGCTCCCTTTGTCAGCTCCAGCTCTCCATGTGAGGTCATGAGAGAAGCCTCCCACAAGGATGGTAAAACATCAAATATCCAGGCATTCCCTGGGCAACATCCTTTCAGATGGCCAATTCTCTCATACCAGAAGCAATTTGCAGTTTTTCAAGTCGCGCCATATATATATATATATATATATATATATATATATATATATATGAAAATGACTGTTGTATTCCTTTTCAGCCTCCCTTTCTCCAAGCTAAACTTACACAGCTCCCTAAGCCACTCCTCATATGGCTTGGTTTTGAAAGCTTTCACCATTCTGATTGCCATTCTCAGGACAGCAGCTTGTCTGTATCTTTGAATTGTGGTGCCCAGAACTGGACATGGGGTTTATTATTCCAGGATGAAATCAAAACAGAATGGCACTATGATTTCCCATGCTATTGATGTCGCCTAAAATCGCATTGGCTTTTTTACCTGCCACATCATACTGTTGACTTAGGTTTCACTTCTGGTGTTCTAAGACTATGTGTCAGATCCTTTTCATGTTCACTGTGAATCGTACCAGTGATATTTAAGCGCCAGCGCAAGCAATTTCGGAACCTTTAAAATACAAATGTCAATCATTAATAAGGCCCGCCCCCCTACCCTATAAGTAGCCCGACACAGGCTGACCCCTCAGTTCTCTTCCGCCACAAGACAGAAGATTGCAAGGTGCATGACCTGAGGGGAGGATAGGGTGGGATCGAGACGATTCACAGGTGAACATTCAAGGATCTACGGTTACAGGTAAGCAACCAATATATCCTTTTCATGTTCACTGTGAATCGTACCAGTGATAGATTAACGAGCCACTATACCTTGGCTGGTGGGCGTCATGCCACCGCAGAAAACAACACCGCTCTTCCGAACTCCGACTCCTTCCTTGACGTCACATCCAACTTATAATGAGTCACAAAAGTAAGCGGAGAAGACCAGGTTGCCGCACGGCACACCGCCTCCAGCGAGACTCCCTTCAAAAAGGCAGTTGACGTGGACACCGCCCTCGTGGAATGACCTCTCACCTGCAAAGGAGGCAACTTCCCCGCCAGTTTGTATGCATGTCGAATAGCTAGCACTATCCATGATGACATCCTCTGGGAAGACAGAGGAGGCCTTTCGCATCCTCCCTATATTTGACAAACAACCTCGTTGTCTTCCTAAATTTAGATGTTCTGTCCAAATAAAAAGCAACAGCTCTCCTAACATCTAAGCAATGCAACATTTTCTCTAAAGAACTTGATGGATTTTGAAAGAAAGCTGGCAAAATTATCTCCTGCGACCCATGAAACTTGGTAGCTATCTTCGGGAGAAAAGCCACATCCGTCCTCAAAACTACCTTATCCTTATGTAGCCTAAGATAAGGGGTATCCGAACGGAGAGCGCATAACTCACTCGCTCTCCGCGCCGATGTTAAGGCCACTAATAGAGCCGTCTTCCAGGACAAAAAAGATATATCTGTTGTGGCCATTGGTTCAAATGGGCTCTTAGTTAAAGATGACAAAACTAACTGTAAATCCCAAGCAGGAATAACAGGAGACACTTGAGGCTTTGAATTACTGACCCCCTTCAAAAATAGTTTAATCATCGGATCAGAAAAACAAGATGGCAAATTAACTTTCCTTCTAAACCATGTAATGGCTGCAACATAACACTTTAGAGACGAATATGTTAGCCCTGCCTCTGCCAAACTTGCTAAAAATCCAAAACCACAGAGTTAGGAACATACAAAGGGTCCATTCCCTTGGATTGAGTGAAGCTACTGAAACGTGACCATTTGTAAATGTAAGATTTTTAGTAGACTCTCTGTGAGCAGCCGATATAAACTTCATCACCTGCGCCGACAGCTGATGACCTTGGCCTAATTGCGGGTATATCCTCCACGCTGTTAATTTCAGTTTGATGCCTCTGGATATAGAACTTGACTGTTCTGTGATGTTAACAGGTCCAGTCTGTCCCGCAGGCGAACAAACACACTCTTGCTGAGAGCTAACAGAATTGAAAACCATGGCTGTCTTGGCCACCATGGAGTAATTACGATTGCATCCGTTCTGTCCTGTTGTAACTTCGCTACCACTCTTAGTAGTAGCGGAAATGGAGGGAATATGTAGTACAGCCCCCGCTCCATGTCAACAGAAAGGCATCCCCTAAGCAGCCCAGATCCAGATTCGCTGCCCTGCGTGCACAGAATAACCTGCATTTCGCATTCTGAGGCGATGCGAAGAGATCGACCTGTGGATGTCCCCACGCTCTGAATATTCGAAACACCTCCTCGTGATGCAGCGACCACTCGTGTTGTGTCATTGGAGATCTGCTCAGAGCGTCGGCCTCTACGTTTTCTTCTCCTGGAAGATGTGTGGCCACGATGTGAATGCCCTTGCTTATGCACCATTCCCATAGCTGCAACGTTATGCGCAGGAGAGTCCGCGAATGGGTACCTCCTTGTTTGTTCACGTAGTACATAACAGTTGTATTGTCTGTTAGCAGTTGCACTACATGGCCCCTTAGAAACAGTTCGAAGGCTGCTAGAGCATTCTTCACAGCCAACAACTCTAGACAGTTTATGTGCAAGGCCTGTTCTTCCATAGACCAGTGACCTTGTGCCGTTAGTCCCTCCGAATGAGCACCCCAACCCTTCAGCGAAGCATCTGTGGTGACAGAGCGAGTTGGATTTTGGACCTGAAAGGGAAGGCCACAGAGCACATGGCGTGGCTCCATCCACCACTGAAGGGTATTGAGGACAGCATATGGGAGGAACATGTTGACATAAGGGTCGTCCCGTTGCGGGTTGAAAACAGCATGAAGCCACGATTGAAGAGGTCTCATTCGCAGTCTTGCATGAGGAGTTACCGCTGTAGTCGATGCCATGTGGCCCAGCAGAGTTTGAATTTGCCTTGGGGACACGATGTTGTGTATAAGAATGTCTGAAATTTGATTCTGAAGTGCCACATATCTCTCTTGTGGTAGGAACACTTTTCCCTGTATTGAGTCTAGTATTGCCCCGATAAACTGGATTCTGTGTGACGGTATTAAATTTGATTTTTCTGCGTTTACCACCAATCCCAGGGACTGTAGAAGAGAAAGTATGAAATTAATGTTTAGTTCTAATTCATACCTAGAATCAGCCACCAGCAGCCAGTCATCCAGATAAGGATAAACTATTATCTTCTTTAATCGTAGGTAAGCAGTAACAACTGCCATGCATTTAGTAAACACTCTAGGTGCCGTAGTAAGTCCGAAAGGTAAAACATTGAAATAATATCCCTTCTTACCTACCATAAAAGAAAGATATCTGCGATGCTGTGCTGCTATTGAAATGTGAAAGTATGCATCACGCAAATCAATGGTGGCAAACCATAACCCTTTATTCAGCAGCGGCATAATTGATGTCAGAGTAACCATTCTGAACTTGTCGCAAACAATAAAACTGTTAACATTCCTTAAGTCTAAAATCGGCCTTACACCACCATTCTTCTTTTTAATAAGGAAATATTTTGAGAAAAAACATTCCTGCAACTCAGACTGATCTAATGGTGAAACTGCCCCCTTCCGAAGCAATGTATCCACCTCTTGCGATAACGCAGAAGAAGTAGGCGTAGAAATTATATTACCCACAGGAGGTATTTCGTAAAATTCCAGAAAATAACCATGTTGTACAATTTGAAGTACCCACTTATCAGTTGTAATATTCTGCCATTCATTAAAATAAGGCCTAAGCCTATCTTCATAGCATACTAGGTCTGAGTTTTGTAAAACCGATCCAAATTAAAATTAACATTACTAACATCTGTAGAATTACTCAGAGATAAGCCATTAACTGCTGAATTAAACTGCCGAATACCAGTAAGGCGAACATCAAAGACGCCGTTTGGCCTGCCCTTGAAACTTCTGCTTTCCCTGGAAAGGATTGAATTTATTTCTCTGGGGAAAATTCGGATTCCTATTGCCCTGGAATCTATTACTACCCCAACCTCTAGACTTCCTTACAAATGGTCTCCTATAATAGGGAGCAGGATTCTGCCACCTAGGCCTTTGATGGTAAAAATTTTGTGTTGGAGGATGACCCAGTCTATGAGCTGCCTGTCTGACCTCTTGTTTCTGCTTTATCTTCTCATCCGTATCTGGATGGAAGAGGCCCTGCTCACTCATAGGCAAATCCTCTGCTAGGGCCTTGCCCTCATCAGACAACGTGGAGGATTTCAGCCAGGCATTACGCCTTAAAGTTGTTGCTGTCGCAAACAACCTCCCAGCAGTGTCAGAAACATGTTTCCCCACATTTTTCTGAAGCTTAGAGAGAACTAAAGCTTCTCTTTGTAGAGTTTTGGGGACACCCGATCTCTACTTGGGATTAATTCCAAATAAGGCAAAATTTTTGTCCATAAAAACGTTTGGTATCCGCTCATATATGTAATATAATGAGCGATACGCGTGAGGAGGCCTGAAGAAACATGGACTTTTTTACCTAAAGCATCTAATCTCCTTTCCTCTTTTTGCAATGGGGCCGTCGCTGACCCCTTGGGCCTTTTTGATTTTACAATCTCCGAAACAACTGTATTCGGGACAGTTGGGCGTGCTGCCCATTCAGCCTTTGACAAATCTATTCTATACATATTATCTATTCTCTTAGAAACCGCAGGTGTCAATGCGGGAGAACCTTCAGACATCAATGAAAGTTTTAAAATATAAGGTAATGGTGGTAACGCCTGAGAGGTGGGAGCATCTTGCTCCTCTGAAGGCCACATAGGGTCCTCCACTGAATCTTGCACTTTTTGAATTGGTAGATTCAGAACTTTAACTACCCTATTCATAATTGTCAAAAATTTGGAGAGTTCAGTCTGCGAAAGCAGTTCGTCGTCCCCATCTTTGTCATCTTCAGAAGTATCTGAGTCTAAAATCTCAGTCTCATTCATTTCACCTCTTTGAGTAGATATCTCTTTGGTTATTCGCACATCATTAGGACGATGCGCTATGTCTGCTGACTCTTGTAACATTGGGATATCTGCGGACTGACAGGGTTGCACCATGTCCATTTGTCCACTATCCACCCTGTCTCCTTGAGCAAACTCCGAACGTTGTTCCGGATGCATCGGTTGAGGATGACAGCATTGCGCAACAGACGCTTGTCTGTTCAGATCTGGATGGCAGGATGGGCGATGACAGCCACACTCCCTCATATCACATGGATGAGGGTAATAGCTGTGCTGGTAGCAGTCTCTTTCCCCATAGGAATGATAAGGCCCTCTAGGTTGCCAGCAATTTCCATACTCCCTCTGGTCATAGTAATTATGATTGTAATATGGAGGGCGATCATATGGAGGATGATCATATGGCGGATGCTCGTAACCTCTCCAAACTGGAGCAGAGCGCATGCTTCTGCTTCTCCTTCCTCTTTCTCTTCTTTTGTGAGCTGTTCTCGAAGAGGAGGATGAAGATGAAGATGAGGAAGCAGTACTTGGGGACCTCTTTCTCTTCCTCTCTCTATCCTGGGCTGAATCTCTCGAGGGAGGACGTGCCCTTCCTTTGCGTCTTGCATCCCCTTGCAGAGATCGAGGATCGTGGCAAGAGGCTTCACTGCCCTGGACATCACTGTGCATAACCTGCCGGCTCGGGGCCGTCTCGTATTGATCTTCATCTCGTCTGGGCGACCGTCGGTACGGGGCCTCTCCGTACGGAGCCTCCCGGTACGGGGCCTTCCGGTACGGGGCCTCACGGTACGGCATCTCTCGGTACGGATCCCCCTGAGATTCTCTCCTTGGAGAGCGGACATCCCAGCGGCGAGTATTTCTCTGTCTTATTTCATTTTGTGGGGAGCGCGCTCCCGAGCGGCTGCGCTCCGAGCGCGGTGAACGCTCTCCCATATGGAGACTCCTTTGCGAGTTCTGTTGCGGTCCCGCAATGTGCGTACGGGGGGGGCTTCTGCCTCTCCCCAATCTGGCAGGAGAGTTTTCTTTGGAGAGAGAGCGTATCGCTGTATTCTCTCCTGATGGGGACTGATCCTGAATGGAATAAGGTCCCGACGGAGGAGGAGGGCTGGGCGTTTGAGCATCTTGCTCCGCCCCCAACACAGGAGTTTGCGCTCCCTGGTCTGCCTGTTGCATGACCATAGGCACCTCAATATCGGCCGTGCCTTTCTCAGCCTCCTCCTCTGCTGCCCGTACCGGGCTCACTCCATGTCCATGCCTTAACGGTCTTATAGGCTCTCGTGCTGACTCAATTCTATCAGCTGTTAGATTGACAGTTGGGCCACGCGACTGAGGTTCCAACTGATTTAACGGTCGCAGCTCTCCTTGAGTTAAGCCTTCTATTATTAAGTCCATTGGGCTCACCTTTTTACCTTTTTTCTTCTTTTTTGGCAAATTGGTAACTTTCTTTACCTCCTTTTGCTGTTGAAGAGTCTGTGGGCTCCGCATACTTTCATATAAAGCAGCCTTCAATCTGTTTTCTCTATTTTTTCTAGTTTGAGGCGTAAAAGCCATACAAATCTTGCATTTTTGGATAATGTGCCCTTCACCTAAGCACATCAGACATAAGTCATGTCCATCATTCTCTGAGTAAACATTTGGACATTGTTTGCACTTCTTAAATGAATTCGATGCCATTCTTTCTATAGGAGTTCTGAGCTTATCTGTTAGGTTCCTTCTTGCTCGGCGGAAAAAAGAGAACTGAGGGGTCAGCCTGTGTCGGGCTACTTATAGGGTAGGGGGGCGGGCCTTATTAATGATTGACATATATTGGTTGCTTACCTGTAACCGTAGATCCTTGAATGTTCACTGTGAATCGTACCAGTGATATTTAAGCGCCAGCGCAAGCAACATCATACTGCCACATCATACTGTTGACTTAGGTTTCACTTCTGGTGTTCTAAGACTATGTGTCAGATCCCTGTCCTCAGAATGACTGCTGAAACAGCTGCTCACCATGTCATAGTCAAAAGGCAGTCCAGAGTCATACACAGTAGACAGTTCAAACAAGAGTGAAGCATAAGGGCAGTTTAGAGTTGTTTCCAATAACTTCAATGCCAAGTAACCTCACCAACGCAGAAACTGTAATCCAAAACATAGCCCACTTGCCAAAGTCAAGGTCCAATCAAGAGTTCACCAGTGGAGGTTCCGGCTGTAGCAGTTACACCAAACTGCTTCCAGCAGCTAACTGATTCAGCCTCTAGCTCAGTGGTTCTCAACCTGGGGGTCCCCAGATGTTTTGGCCTCCAACTCCCAGAAACCCTAACAGCTGGTAAACTGGCTCGGAATTCTGGGAGTTGTAGGCCAAAACACCTGGGGACCCACAGGTTGAGAACCACTGCTCTAGCTATTTGTTTATTTACAGTATTTATATTCTGTCCTTCTCATATTGAAAGAGACTCAGGGCAGATCATAGAACACATATATGGCAAACATTCAATGCCGTTATACAAAGACATACAACTGTATATAGATAGAAGTATATATAGGTCGTCCCCGCCCCCAATCTTCGGCATCTTGAAGGTTGTGCTCAGTTCTGGCCACGGGTTCTGTTGCTCCCTCTATCCTGCCAAAGAGCTTTTGTTTGTAAACTTCCTCCTTTCTGATTGATTCGTATTTTCTGGCATTTCCTTGTAAGTGCCTAAATGCCTCCCCGCTTTTTAAAGTGGTACCTATTTATCTACTCACAATTGCTGTTTTCAAGGTTGGAAGGAACTGGGCTGAAGGCCAGGAGCTCACCCTGACCTGGGCTTCAAACTGCAAACCTTCTGATTAGCATGGTTTACTGCAGCTGGCAGTTAACATGCTGTTCTAAAGCCCAGCCCCACTTTCTATTCCATTTCCCTGCTGGCCATCCTCTGAGCCAGCCAACTAGATCTCATTTGCAGCCTAGCTGGAATACTTAGCTCCTGGTCTGCTTCCTGAAGCTCCTGATCCTGCCCTGATTCTGTATACTTACATCCTTGAGGCTGATGCCCTTGCTTCCTCAGTGTCAGAATGCTTGTTCTGCTTCTCTGTGTTTGCTCTTGACTCAGATGCTGTGTAAAGAAACTCCCCTTCATCCCCATCACAAACCCTGAAACTATCCTAGAACTGTTGGGCGAGTGGGCTTATTAACAAAAGACTCTCCCCATGAATGTATAGCAGAGTAACTTATTAGCGGCAGCATGACCATTAGCCCAAGGTGATAAAAAGAACAAAAACACACAGACCAATGTTATATTTTCTTTAGGAGGCTTTTCTTTATAGAAAGGCCTACCTCACACTGTGAGGCCTTCTCTCACAGACAAGGCC
>JARBWK010002080.1:0-16276 GCA_030556195.1 Anolis apletophallus
TCTGTGGCGCCATAAAAAGACCCACACAGGGAGAAGCCATATTCATGCATAGAATGTGGAAAGAGCTTCATTAGGAGGAAAGGCGTTCCCATCAAATGATCCACACAGGGAGAAGCCACATAAATGCATTGAATGTGGAAAGAGCTTCATTGGGAGTGGAGGCCTTCGTTCTCACCAAAGGACCCACACAGGGGAGAAGCCACATCAATGCGTGGAATGTGGGAAGAGCTTCAGTCTCAGAGCACGTCATAGCTGCCATCAAAGGACCCACACAGGGGAGAAGCCATACGCATGCACGGAATGTGGAAAGAGCTTCAATCAAAGAGAAAGTCTTCATTCCCACCAAAGGACCCACACAGGGGAGAAGCCACATCAATGCACGGAATGTGGAAAATGCTTCAGTCTCAGAGCACGTCTTAGCTGCCATCAAAGGACCCACACAGGGAGAAGCCATACGCATGCACGGAATGTGGAAAGAGCTTCAATCACAGAGAAAGTCTTCGTTCCCACCAAAGGACCCACACAGGGGAGAAGCCACATCAATGCACGGAATGTGGAAAGAGCTTCAGTCGGGGTAGCACTTTGCGTTCCCACCAAAGGATCCACACAGGGGAGAAGCCACATCAATGCATAGAATGTGGGAAGAGCTTCACTGGGAGTGGAGACCTTCGTTCCCACCAAAGGACCCACACAGGAGAGAAGCCATATCAATGCACGGAATGTGGGAAGAGCTTCAGTCAGAGTGCACATCTTAGTACCCACCAAAGGACCCATACCGCGGAGAAGAAATATCAATGCATGGAATGTGGAAAGAGCTTCAACTGTAGTACATCTCTGTGGCGCCATCAAAGGACCCACACAGGGGAGAAGCCATATACATGCGTGGAATGTGGAAAGATCTTCAGTTACAGTGAAACTCTGTGTCGCCATAAAAGGACCCACACAGGGAGAAGCCATATACATGCGTGGAATGTGGAAGAGCTTCATTCGGAGTGAAGGAAACCGTTCCCATCAAATGATCCACAGGGGAGAAGCCACATCAATGCATAGAATGTGGGAAGAGCTTCACTGGGAGTGGAGACCTTCGTTCCCACCAAAGGACCCACACAGGAGAGAAGCCATATCAATGCACGGAATGTGGGAAGAGCTTCAGTCAGAGTGCACATCTTCGTACCCATCAACGGACCCACACCGATGAAAGCCATATCAATGCATGGAATGGAAAGCGTTTCAAAGATAGTGGAAATCTGTATCACCATCAAAGGATCCACACAGAGGAGAAGCCACATAAATGCATGGAATGTGAAAGAGCTTCAGGCAGAGAGTAAACCGTTCCCATCAAAGGACCCACACAGGGAGAAGCCATATAAATGCATGGAATGTGGAAAGAGCTTCAGTCGGGTACATACCTGAGTTCCCACCAAAGGACCCACACGGGGAGAAGCCACATACATGCATGGAATGTGGAAAGAGCTTTAGACTTCAAGCAAGTCTGTATGCGCATCAAGGACCGAGGAAGGCCGCCACCTTGTTCTCTCTCTGTCGTGGGCAGCGGTCGGTGTGGCCTGGCTGGGTTGCTGCTGGGAAACAAGCCCCCCACCGAAGAGGACCCTTCTCTGCCTTGCGGCCATTTTTGAAGGGGTCGGCCTGACCTCTCCTCCTCAAGGAAGGCACCATAGACTTCTGGAATGACCTGTGAAGGCTCTCTGAAGTGAGAGCAGCTGGGATCTTAGGACTAACTAACTAACTTTATTTCTTACTAGCTGACCCGTGCACGCGTTGCTGTGCCATAGTCTGTGGCTAACCCCTTCTGTGTTTATGTGTTCCTTTCTTCTCCCCTCCTTCCTTCCTTCCTTCCTTCCTTCCTTCCTTCCTTCCTTCCTTCCTTCCTTCCCTCCCTCCCTCCCTCCCTCCCTCCCTCCCTCCCTCCATCCATCCATCCTTTTTTCCCTTCCTCCCTTCCTTGTATCCTTTCCTTCCCCCTCCTTCCATCCATCCATCCATTTTTCTTCCTTTCTTCTCCCCTCCTTCATTCCCTCCTTCCTTGTATCCTTTCCTTCCCCCTCCATCCATCCATCCATCCATCCATCCATCCATTTTTCTTCCTATCTCCCCCCTGCCTCCCTCCCTTCCTTGTATCCTTTTCTGCCCCCCTCCTTCCATTCATCCTTTTTCCTTCCTTTCTTCTCCCCTCCTTCCTTCCTTCCTTCCTTGTATCATTTCCTTCCCCCTCCTTCCATCCATCCATCCCTTTTCCTTCCTTTCTTCTCCCCTCCTTCATTCCCTCCTTCCTTGTATCCTTTCCTTCCCCCTCCTTCCATTCATCCCTCCTTTTTCCTTCCTTTTTTGCCCCCTCCTTTCTTCCTTCCTTCCCTGTATCCTTTTCTTCCCCCTCCTTCATTCTTCCTGTTTTCTTCCTTTCTTCTCCCCTTTCATCCTTCTGCCCTTTCCCGCTCCTTACTTCTTCCTCGTCCGCCTCCTCCTCCTCGCCACCAGGTCCTTCCTTGTGGTTCCCAGGGGGGCCTGGAAGGGCGGCGGGAGGAGCACGGCAGGGGGCAGGAGCAGCAGCGAGGCCTGGCCGCCTCCTTTTCCTCCGGGCTCTTCCTTTCCTGCCCAGCAGCGCATGGAGGCCCCTCCTCCCTCCCTCCCTCCTCCTCGGCCCGTCCTCCTCCTACGACGGGAGGGAGGGAGGGAGGGAGGAGGGGAAGGTCAGCTCCCTTGCTCTCTCTCCGCCCTTTGCGTGGGGGGGGGAGCCTTAAGGGAGGTTTTTTCCGTTTGGGAGGGGGAAGAGTAGGCACTGTTTTGCGTGCCAGGGCCATGGGCGATTTTTTTTGTT
Source organism: Anolis apletophallus (assembly GCA_030556195.1). Lineage (NCBI taxonomy): Eukaryota > Metazoa > Chordata > Lepidosauria > Squamata > Anolidae > Anolis > Anolis apletophallus. The sequence continues at coordinate 2,837 of JARBWK010002080.1, forward strand.
CCAGGAGCAGAGGTTTCTGGGACTTGTAGTCCCAAAGGTTTTTTTAAGGGTTTTTGGCCGTTGGCAAGTTTTTAAAAAAGGTTTTTTAAAGCTAAAAACATAGCGAGTAGGGTTTTGTGTGTATGTGGGCTGTATTTGTGTTTCTGCCTTGTGTGGTTTCTTTGTTTTGGAGCCAGGAAACACGACATGGAGGATTTTATATATATAGATGAGTCGCCCTCCACCGAAGGTGCTCTGGGCGACTTACACTGTAGCACAGCAGTTCTCGTTCGTGCCTGGAGGGCAGGGAATAGGTCCCGGGGTGCCATTAGCTTTAGGGCCTGCAGCAGCAGAAGTGGATTCAGAGGATGAGCTAGATGACTGGGGGGAAGCACAGGGCCCTTCGGATGGGCCTCGCTCGCCTGCAGAGAGCTTGGCATGGGATGAAATGATATTTGGGCCCAGCATAGATTCCGATCACCAGGTGGAGATGGAAAACAGCGAAGGGAGTTATGAACACCCAGGGGGGAGGAATTCCCAGGAGTTTGAAAGTGTAAACATGGACGAAGCCGAATGGGAAAGTGCCAGGGAGGAAAGTTCTCAGGAAGATAGCGACACAGCTGCTGAGAGGCAAGGTCGCTCCTTCGATAGGAGACGGGACATTGAATCTACCAGGAGGGCTTGGTCTAGGGTCCTAGACAGGCCGAGGTCCGTGAGCAGAGATTGGAGATGGAGAAGCCTAGAGCGTCGCGGACCTCGGCCGAAGGATTAAGTATAGGGTCCCTGGGACACATCCCCAGTTCTCCGGCCACGTCTTTCCTGGATAGGCGTGAAGCGGAGTGGGACCACAAGCCAGCTGTGGTCATCAAGCCTTGCCTTGCCTTTGTTCCTGATCCACATAGATTTGTGGAGCCTTGCTTTTGTTCCTGATCCACATAGCCTTGTGGAGCCTTGCCTAGCTTCAAGCCTTTTTGCTACGTTCCTTTGGACTATATTGCTTATTACCTTTTGGACAATCTTGCTTTCTATATTGAACTATTGCTTATCATTGGACTATTTACTCTTTGGAGCTGTTTTTATACTCAATAAAGTAGTTAGCCTTCAGTACGTTTCTGTGTGTGTGATTAAGGGGCCCGCTACGTCCGTGATCGTGACAGCTGGCCCGGAGAACTCCAAGAACCCCTTATCACACCACGGGACGCCGCTCGGGACACCGCAAGAAGCGTTCCACGCCAGTGGTCGCCATGGCTAACTTGACGGATGCACAAGTGCAAGCGCTGCAGCAGGAATTGGGTGAACTACGTACCGGGCCGGACGGCACCCGGGGGTGAGCCCACCGGCCCGTTTCAGTGGCAACCCGGCTCAGGTGGAGGTTTTTGTTTGCCAAGTGGAACTATACCTGGAGCAGCGCCCCAACGAGTTCGCCAATGATCGCGCCAAGGTGGTGTTTATCTTCAACCTGATGGAAGGGACCGCAGCAACGTGGGCCACCGCGTTGATCCGGGCCCAGTCCCCCCATACCAACACGCTGCGGGCTTTCCTAGATGCGATCCGGGCGACATGGGGGTCTCCCGTGAATGAGGAGCTGGCTGAGAGAGATTTAGCCCGGCTGACAATCAAGGATCTAACCCTGTCCCAGTACATCTCCGCTTTCGAGTCCTGGCCGCCCAGGTAGACTGAACGTATCGGCGTTGCGTTATCACTACACGGCGGGGCTGACCTCGGAACTGCAACAGGAGATGTTAAAACATCCTCGGCCCGCTGATCTGGAGGCCGCCATTGCCCTAAGCCTCTGTTTGGAAGCAGCAATTGCAGACCAGGAGGCGGTGGGACAAAGCCCCAATGGAGAAACCTGTGGCCAGGAGGGAAGGGGGGGGCCGGGCAGTTCCAACCCCAGCAGTTGCCGATCCCCGCTGGCCCTGATGATCCGGAGCCCATGCAGTTGAGGACAGTACGGCCCAAAGTGGACCAGGCGGAGAAGGCTCGGCGTCAGCGTCTCAACTTATGCTGGTACTGCGGGGGGGGCTGGCCATTTTTCAAAGGAGTACCCCCAGAAACCGCGGGGAAAGACTCCTCGGGCCTCCGCCGCCCCGGCCCCGAGGCCGAAGAAGCCATCCAAGCGACGGGGAAGGGGCCGGCCGGGTGTACGAGGGTTCGCTCACTCGGCCGACGTCGCTAACCTCCCCCTCAACCCACGTCTGGACAATTGTTCCTTGTCATGGTCGGCCTGTGGTCTCCCGAGAAGGGCCGATGATGGTCCATGCCATGATAGACTCGGGGCCACCAACAACTTCATCGATGCAGACTATGCCCAGTCTGCTGGATTAACATTTCTTGATCTCCAAGAGCCCAAGGGTGTCCAGACTATCGATGGGAGAGTGTTGAAAACGGGGCTGTGACTCAATATACAGCCCCTACCAGGATGTGGACTAGCTCTCATGAGGAGGACATTTCTTTTCTTGTAACCAAGCTCCCAGATTTCCCCATTGTCCTGGGCATAGTGTGGCTGGCGCTCCACGACCCCCAGATTTCCTGGGCCAAGAGACAGCTAATTTTTTCTTCTGACCATTGCCAAGGCCACTGCATGATGGCCCGGGCGTGCCAGGCTCAAGAAGTGGAGACTGTGGCCACCCTGCCCAAGAAGTATGCCGGATGACTGTGCGCATGCCTCCGCACCGGATGACTGTGCCAGCTGCGCCGGGAGCCCCAATCCCGCGGGGAAGACTCTACCCTCTCTCGGAACCAGAGCAACAGGCTCTCCGAGATTTCCTGGATGAGAATCTGCGGAAGGGGATCATTCGGCCCTCCCAATCCCCGGCCGGGGCACCGATTCTGTTCGTCAAGAAGAAATCGGGGGAGTTGCGGCTTTGCAATGTGTCAGGATTGGGAAACCTGAGCTTGGATGAAGTCCAGGTTCCAAGCCTGTCATGAGGCAGCAGCGACCTTCACTTTAGCTTCGGGATGACCTTTGTCCCAGATTCATTCAGACTGTTGAGTCAGACTGGGAGTGATGCAACTTCCAGGTGTTTGAGAGGAAGTGAGGTAACTCCTCCAAGCAAGGACATTGGACATTGGGACCGGTGACACTGACTTTGTGACCCCTGGGGTCATGCCCCTGTGGATTACTGGGATTGCTGACTCACTTGGGGCTGATGTAACCCTGCCCAGATGTTGCATGGGTAGGGGAGGGGCTATGGGGGTATAAAAGGTGTGTTTGGGTGGCGGGCCGGTGCTTTAGCTTCACATGTCTCGTACCTTCAATAAAATCGTGTTGGACCAAGAAAACATCTTCGTGTGATCCCTACCGTGCGTTGGAGAGTCGTTACAGAAGCTAAAGCCCCTTTTCAACTATCCCAGCAATGGAGAGGTTGGCTTGGAAGCAAGAAGCGTATTTGGATCAGTTTGTGGTAGATCCCGACGAAGTCCGGAGAGTTGAGGAGTGGGAATGGACCACTTTGGACCAGGTGGGAGTCCCGGATGCTTCCGGAGGCGATGGCGTCGGAACGTGAGATGGAGAGAGAGCTCCGTGAAGGGGAGCGGTTGTGGGATGCTCAGGTGAGCAAAACGTTGGCCTGCCGAAGGAAGGAGCGTGAAATCGCCCAGCAGGAAGAGGAGCGTAGGAGCGCTCAGCGGATCGAGGAGCGTAGGAGGCGCTCAGCGGATCGGAGAGCGTAGGAGCGCTCAGCAGGCCGGGAGCGTTGGAGCGTTCGTCTGGCAGAGGTCCAGGAGGATCTGGAGGCATGCGGTGCCAGGGGGTCAGGAGGACCTGACAGAAGGGGGTAGTGAGACCACAGAACCTGAGTCACCATCTAGGCTGGATGTGTTGAGTTGCCAGATGGAAGCGGTGGTGCAGACGGTCAAACGGATGTCTCAGGTGATGTTCCAGAGAGATCAGAGAGAATCGATGTGGAAGGCCCCGGGAGGAGGAGACTTCACTTACCATGCGTGGATGGATGGTGGATCTTCAGTCGAGTGTCCTAGATCTCCTTTGGGAGTGAGGAACAGAGACAGAAGTCCAGTGAGCCCAGTCCCAGAGGCGAGGCGCATTAAGCAGCCAGTAGGGATGGGAAGAGGCATTTCCGGTCCGAGGACTATCCAGGGAGAGGAGTAGTTTCCCAAGAGTTCAGTGGCCGCATGAAGAAGGAGCCGTTGCGGGTGGAGTTTGATGGCGAAGCTAGTAAAGTCGCCTTCTTCATCGCAGCGGTGCAAGACCACATGGAAGACTACGGTCATCTTTATCCCAGCGAAGGCAGCCAAGTGCGGGCCGTTGGAGCCGTGTTCAAGGGTCGGGCAGCTGAGTGGTATGTGCAGTGCCACGACCGGCGGGACCCTTGCTTGAGATCGGTGAGAGAGTTCCTGCGAGCAATCCGAATCGGTTTCGGGATCCGCTGGAGCGGATCAAGGCGAAGGAGGCGTTGCGCTTTTTGTCCCAGGGATCCAAATCGGTGACGGAGTACGCCGAGGAGTTCATGGGACTAGCTGGAAAGGTGGCGGAATGGTCCCAATCCACTCTTTTGGAGCTGTTTAAGGATGGTCTACGGAAAGAAATCCTTGAGTGGTGCTTACACAGTGATGATCCAGGAGATCTGGACGGATGGGTCCAGTTGGCTGGCAAGGTGGAAGGAATCCTTGCCCAAGTGCAGCGGCGTAGATTCCAGCCTATGAGGTCTCGTGGAGCTGGCCGTGGGGTGGTTCAGGATCGAGGCAGAGGTAATAATAATAATATAATAATACTTTAATATTTGTGAGTCGCCCTCCACCGGCGGTGCTCCGGGCGACTTACAACAGTTAAAACCCTAGGGTGAACAATGTACAACAGTTTAAAAACATGGAATATGAACAGGAGGGGTGGCTCAGGTAGTCCAGGGTACCGAGCCAGTCCCGAACGCTAGGCGGAAGAGCCAGGTCTTCAAGGCTGGCCGGAATCCAGATAGAGTCGGGAGGCTCTGAGGGTGGGCGGCAGTGAGTTCCAAGTCGAAGGGGCCGCGACGGAGAAGGCTCTCCGCCGAGTTTCCGCCAGTCTAGCCTCCCGCACTCCAGGGGTAGTCAGGCGGTCACCGTTGATGGAGCGTGCTGGCCTCTCGCTGCATTGGGCCGTCAGCCGGTCACTCAGATAGGAAGGCCCAATGTTGTGCCGGGCTTTAAAGGTGAGCACCAGGAGTTTGTAAAGGGCTCTGAACTCTAGGGGCAGCCAGTGAAGTTCTTTAAGAATGGGGGAAATGTGATCCCTCACTGATGACCCAGTAATGAGTCTGGCTGCGGCGTTATGGATACGTTTCAGCCTCTTAGTTGTTGTCTGGGGGAGGCCCACATATAGGGCGTTGCAGTAGTCGAGGCGTGAGACGACAGTGGCATGGACCACTGTTCTCAAGGCCTCTGGTGGAAGGTAGGGAGCCAGCCGACGGGCCCTACGGAGATGGAAAAGGCGCCTTAGCTGCAGCCTGGATCTGGGCCTCCATCGTGAGATTTTTCGTCTAGGATCACTCCCAGGCTTTTCACCGCCGGGCTGGAGCCAGGGACTCGCCCTCGAAGAGTGGAAGTGGTGGGCGGGGGTCGGGACGACCCGGCCAGAGGATCTCCGTTTTAGCCGGGTTGATCTTGAGTCTATATGCCCTGAGCCAGCTCGTCACCGCCCTCAATCCTAGGCTGAAACTGTCCGGTACTGATGATGACCCTGGGTCAAGCTTCAAGAGCAGCTGCGTGTCGTCTGCGTATTGGTAGCAGGAGAACCCATGGCTCCTAGCAATATTAGCCAGGGGCTGGATGTAGATATTAAAGAGGGTGGGAGATAGAATGGCACCCTGAGGTGGAGAGACTAAGCGAGGCAATGATGATCGATCCAGTAGTGGGAAGAAGCCTACGTTCGGAAGAGGACTTTGTTTTTCCTGCAATCAGCCTGGACATTTTGCTTCCCAATGCCGGCGAAAGTCAGGATTGGGCCCAGTGAAAGAGGCTGCAGCTAAAGCAGTCCTCATGGACAGAGATGAGAGTAAAAGCGTTGGGGTGAGATCTAATATCCAATGTACCCTGGGGATATATAAGGGGAATAGAGTGATAGAAAGGAAAGCTTTGGTGGACTGTGGGTGCTCAGAGAATATGATGTCCCCCAAGTTAGTGAAGGAGTGGGGAGGTGAGACACAGCCATTAAAGACATCGGTTACTTTTACACAGTTGGATGGGTCATCTATAGAGGGAGGACCATTCTCTGTGGGGACAAAAGGTTTAAAGGGGCGGGTAGGACCCTGGGAGGGGAATATTGATTTTATAATGGCCCCGATAAAAGGACATGAGGTGGTATTGGGTATGCCTTGGTTGGGACAGGTGAATCCTAAAATAGATTGGAAGGCGGGGACTGTGCAGTGTGCTCCTAATAGGAAAGAAAGGGTTGAAAGCGAAGTGCAGGGAGTGCCAGTTGAGTATCAGGATTATGCAGACGTGTTCAACCCCAGATTAGCTCAAAACCTTCCCCCCATTCGGAATGTGCAATGCAGCATAGAGGTTAAAGAAGGAGCTGTACTGCCTAAACCCAAAATTTATGCTATGACGGTTAAAGAGAAGTTGGCCTTAAGGGAACAAATAGATGATTATCTGAAAAAAGGGTTTATTAGAAGGTCTGAGTCCCCCATTGCCGCGCCAGTGTTGTTCCGGGAAAAGAAAGATGGGAAATTGAGATTGTGTATCGATTATAGGGGGTTGAATGCTGTCAGTACTACCAATTGCTATCCTTTACCATTAATCAAGGATCTGTTAGGGCAGTTGGGAGGAGGTAAGGTTTTTTCCAAGCTGGATTTGATTGATGCCTTTCATATGGTGAGAGTGAAAAAAAGTGATCAGTGGAAAACAGCTTTTTCTTGCCCCCTCGGGCTGTACGAATGGACCGTCATGCCATTCGGTTTAGCAGGCTCTCCAGGTATTTTTATGCAGTTGATTAACGAGGTGTTGCACCCCCTTTTGTATAAAGGGGTGTTTGTGTATTTAGACGACATTGTGATAGTGACAGCCACAGAGAAAGAACATGTGCAGTTAGTGCGTGAAGTGTTGGAGCGGTTGAGGCAGGCAAAGTTGTATGTTAAGCTGAGTAAGTGTGAGTTTGGTAAAAATCAGATTGATTTTTTTGGGTTATAGAATTAGTGAGAAAGGAGTTGAAATGGATCCTGCCAAGGTGGAGGATGTGTTGAGCTGGGAGGCTCCACGTACGCGTAGGCAGCTGCAGGCTTTCTTAGGGCTGGCAAATTTTTATCGGGCTTTCATTTCTGAGTTTGCAGTTGTGACTCTCCCCCTCACGGAGTTGTTGAAAACTAAAGGCAAGGGGGAGTCGAAAAAAGTCAAGTCTCCAGGTGCAAGATTAGATTGGACTGAGGAATGCCAGGAAGCGTTTGTGAGGTTAAAGAAAGCATTTACTGAGGGGCCTTTGTTGTGGCACCCAGATGTAGATAGGCCCTTTGTTGTTCAATGTGATGCTTCTGCCTGGGCTTATGGGGGGCTTTGATGCAGGCAGATGATCAGGAGAGGTTAAGACCTTGTGCTTATTTCTCGAAAAAGTTTGGGGAGCATGAGAGGAAATGGCCAGTATGGGAGAAAGAGGCGTTTGCCATACGAAATGCATTGTTAACTTGGCGTCATTTCCTGGAAGGGGCTGCTTTCCCGTTTATAGTGATGACAGACCATCAGGATTTGCAATATCTGAGGAATCCCCAAAAGTTGTCTCCGAAATTAGTGAGGTGGTCTCAGTTTTTCAATAGATTTAATTTTAGGCTGCAGCATATCAAAGGCAAGGAGAACGTGGTGGCTGATGCGTTGTCCCGATACCCGAGTGTGGGAGAGAATGGCTTGCATAAAGCGGAGGGAGTTTTTGCTAAAGAGCATTGGGGTTTGGCTGTGCAAACCAGGTCCCACACTGTGGTGGGAGTGAAACAAGAGGATGAAGTTGTAGATGAGTGGAGGCTAGAATTGCAAGGGAGTTATGTAGGGGACAAGTGGTTGCAGGAACACGGAAAGGAATGCCAGCTGTTGGATGGTTTGTGGGTTGTTGAGGGTAGGACTTATGTGCCTCAGAGTTTGAGGGTGAAAGTGTTGAGGCTACACCATGACCATAAGACTGCGGGTCATTGGGGGCTGACGAAGACTATCCTGGCGATTAAGAAGAGGTTTTGGTGGCCTGGGATGAAGGCGGAAGTGAGGCGTTATGTGGAGTGCTGTGAGATGTGCAAGGAATAAAGTTCCCTCTGCGAAGCCGCAGGGGTTGATTCAAGTAGTGGTAGAGCCGGTGAGGCCGTGGACGCATGTTAGCACGGATTTTGTGGGGGAGCTGCCCTCAAGTCGGGGTTATCGTTTCATCTGGACTGTGCTGGATATGTTCTCGAAACAGGCCCACTTTATCCCTTTGAGGGGGTTGCCCTCGGCAGAGAAGTTGGCTGGGCTGTATGTTCAGCATGTATACAGGTTGCATGGGTGTCCGGAGCAGGTGTTGAGTGATCGCGGGGTCCAGTTTACGGCTCAGTTTTGGAACCGTTTCTTAGAAGCATTGGGGGCTCAGAGGCGTTTGACCACTGCTTATCACCCTTCTTGTAATGGCGCCGTGGAGAGAGTGCAAAAATCCTTGGGAGCATATTTGCGAATGTTTAGTAATGAGAGCAGAACAACTGGTCAGACCTCCTGCCCTATGCGGAAATGGCATATAATAGCTCAGTACATTCTTCTACTGGGAAGTCTCCTTTTGAAATAGTGTACGGACGAGAGGTGGCCCCTTTACCCCAGCTGTTAGATTTAAGAAAGGAAGGGGAGGAGGAATGGAGGATAAGAGCCCAGGAGGAGTGGAAGAGGGTGACGGAAGTATTAAAGAAGGCACAGCAGTCATATAAGCTGTTTGGGGACCGCAGAAGACAGAAAGGGGAGGAGTATAGCGAGGGTGACTTAGTGTGGTTATCAACAGAGAATTTAAAATTGGGTTACAAGTCAAAGAAATTGAGTCCTAAATACATTGGGCCTTTCAAAATTGAAACTGCTGTGAATAAAGTGTCATATACCCTCATGTTGCCTAAAAGTTTGGGAAAGGTACATCCCACTTTTCATTGTAGCCTGTTAAAAAAGTACGTGAGCCCCTTTCCTCCTTTAGATTGAATGATGTTTTGTTTCCTCAGGGGGAGGACGAGGTGGAGGAGACCGCTATGTCAGGATTGGGAAACCTGAGCTTGGATGAAGTCCAGGTTCCAAGCCTGTCATGAGGCAGCAGCGACCTTCACTTTAGCTTCGGGATGACCTTTGTCCCAGATTCATTCAGACTGTTGAGTCAGACTGGGAGTGATGCAACTTCCAGGTGTTTGAGAGGGAAGTGAGGTAACTCCTCCAAGCAAGGACATTGGACATTGGGACCGGTGACACTGACTTTGTGACCCCTGGGGTCATGCCCCTGTGGATTACTGGGATTGCTGACTCACTTGGGGCTGATGTAACCCTGCCCAGATGTTGCATGGGTAGGGGAGGGGCTATGGGGGTATAAAAGGTGTGTTTGGGTGGCGGGCCGGTGCTTTAGCTTCACATGTCTCGTACCTTCAATAAAATCGTGTTGGACCAAGAAAACATCTTCGTGTGATCCCTACCGTGCGTTGGAGAGTCGTTACACAATGACTATAGGGAACTCAACAAGATCACAATCCGGAACCGCTACCCCCTTCCCTTGATCCCCGAGCTCTTGGAGCGGATGCGGGGAGCCAAGGTGTTCACTAAACTGGACCTGAGGGGGGCTTACAACCTTGTCCGGATTCGCCAGGGTGATGAATGGAAGACGGCCTTCCAGACCAAGTGGGGAAGTTTCGAATACCTGGTGATGGGATTCGGTTTGTGCAACGCCCCAGCCTGTTTCCAACACTTCATGAATGACATTTTCCGAGACCTGCTGGACCGCTATTTGGCGGTCTACCTAGACGACCTGCTCATTTTTTCTCCAGATCAGGCGACCCATGACCGCCATTTCAAGGAGGTGCTCCAGAGACTCAGAGCTCATGGGCTCTATGCTAAGCTGGAGAAATGTGCTTTTGACCTGGCGGGAGGTGGACTTTCTGGGCTACCGTATCTCCCCTACGGGCATCGCCATGGATGACACCAAGGTCCAAGCCGTGGTTGACTGGGCGGCCCCCGGCCAGCAAGAAAGACATTCAACGATTCCTGGGCTTTGCCAACTACTACAGAAAGTTCATTCCTGACTTTGCCAAGTGGGCTGATCCTATCACCCAGTGTTTGCGGGGAAAGGTGCCTTTCCGGTGGACTCCGGAAGCAGATGTGGGGTTCCGCAAGTTAAAGCAGCTGTTCACCACTCAGCCGCTTCTGCAGCACCCCAACCCCCGCACCCCTTTCATCGTCCAGGCCGATGCGTCGGATGTGGCGGTGGAGCGATCCTGCTACAGCCTCAGGGACGGACTTGTTGCCCTGTTCCTACTATTCCCGGCAGCTGACGGCTCGGAAAAGAACTATACCATTTGGGAGAAGGAACTTTTGGCCATCAAGGTGGCGTTTGAAGTCTGAGACACCTGCTTGAAGGGCCAAGTTCCCGGTGGAGGTTCACACCGACCACCGGAATTTGGAGCACTTGAAGACCCAGCGCAAATTGAACCAGAGGCAACAGAGATGGTCCCTGTTCTTGAGCGATTCAATTTGCGCATTCCCTATGTGACCCCCAAGCAGACCAAGCAAGCTGATGCGTTGTCCCAAAGCCGGAGTACGTCGCTGATGGGGCCGGGCCGTCGGAGGCCAGGTTGCTCAAAGCGGAGAACTTTGCGGCTGCTCGGGCGCTCCCCTGTCCACCTCCCAGCGCCCGCCGGCCCCTGTTGACAAGAGACCCTTGAGTGTACGCGTTCACGCCGCCAGCGGACCGACCCGTGGGTGCAAGAGCAGCTGACCAAGGGGCCCCAAGCCCCTTTCCAGGTAAAGAACGGGTGCTCTACCACCGGGACTCGGTCTATGTTTTCCCTGGGCCCGAGCGGGAGGACATTCTCAAGCTTTGCCACGATAGCCGGGCCGCAGGCCATTTTGGGCTTTTCAAGACTCTGCAACTGGTCCTACGGGACTTCTGGTGGCTTAAAGTGCGGAGGGATGTGGAGGACTATGTGGGATCCTGCCCTGTGTGCCATCGGGCTAAGAACCAGGGGGGCAAGCCGGCCGGTTTGCTCCAGCCGCTCCCGACCCCCTCTGCTCCCTGGAAGATGATTTCGGCTGATTTCATCACCGACCTCCCAAGTCCAAGGGTTTCACCACGATACTGGTCGTGGTGGACTGTTTCACCAAGATGGGACACTTCATCCCCTGTGTGGGGGTGCCTACTGCCAAGGAGACTGCTGATATGTTTGTGCAACATGTGTTTCGGCTGCATGGACTTCCACAGAGTTTGGTGACGGACCGGGCACCCACTCACTTCCCAGTTCTGGAAGGCTGTCCAGAAGTTGCTGGGGATCGATGTGCTGATGTCCACGGCTCATCACCCGCAGACCGATGGGCAAACCGAACGGGTTAATGCCACCTTGGAGCAGTACTTGTGCTGCTATGTCAACTTTCAGCAAAACAACTGGGCGTCCTTGTTGTCTTTGGCAGTGTTTGCTTACAACAATGCGACGCAGGAATCCATCAAAGAGACTCCTTTCTTTGCTAACTATGGACACCACCCTCGGTTCTACCCGCCGGTGGATCCGTCTGGGGACGTTTCGGAGGCTAAGGATTGGCTTCAAGAACTCACTGCCTTGCAAGACTTGCTACGCACCCAATTGGACCAGGCGAAAGCTGACTACAAGCGGATGGCTGATCGGGCGGCGCCAGGAGGGTCCTGAGATCCTCGTGGGGGACAAAGTTTGGCTGTCCACCAAGAATTTGCCCACGCAGCGACCCAGCCGCAAGCTGGACGCAAGATTTTTGGGCCCCTACAAGGTTTTGGAGAAGGTGGGGCCTGTTTCCTTCAAACTACAACTCCCAGCGGACATGAAGCTCCACCCGGTGTTTCATCGTTCGTTGCTCCCGGGGCGAAGGGTGCGGCCTGACGTGACGCAGCCGCCTCCTCCCCTGTGATGCGCGATGGCGAGGAGGAGTTGGAGGTCCACGACATCTTGGATGCTCGCATCCGCTACCGGGAAGTTGAGTATTTGCTTGACTGGAAGGGGCTGGGCCCGGAAGAACGTTCATGGACCCGGGCTCGGGATGTCCATGCTCCGGATCTGGTGGCTCGTTTTCACCGCAAGTACCCTGTGTCAGGATTGGGAAACCTGAGCTTTGGGGAAGACCAGGTTCCCAACCTGTCATGAGGCAGCAGCGACCTTTGCCTTAATTCCTGACGACCTTTGTCCTACTTTTCATGAGACTGCTGAGTCAGACTGGGAGTGAGGTAACTTCCAGGTGCCTAGGAGGGAAGTGAGGTAACTCCTCCAGGCTTGGACATTGGACATTGAGACTCATGACGCTGACTCTGTGACCCTGGGGTCATGCCCCTATGGACTACTGGGATTGCTGATTCATGGAAGGCTGATGAAACCCCATCTGGACATTGCATGGGAAGGGAGGGGCTACCGGGTATTTAAGGTGTGTTTGGGTGGCGGGCCGGTGCTTTAGCTTCACGGGTGCCGTACCTTCAATAAAATCGTGTTGGACCAAGCTGACTTCTACGCGTGATCCCTACCGTGTTTTGGAGAGTCGTTACAGAAGCTAAAGCCCTGACCAGCTATCCCAGCAATGGCGAGGTTGGCGGAACGAGGAGAAGTATCTGGACAGCTGGGTTTTGGACGAGAATGAAGAGATCCGAAGAACCCAGGGTGGGAGTGGACCACTCTGGACCAGGTGGGGAGTCCAGATGTATCCCGAGAGTTGGTGGCCCAGGAGAGGAGGCTCCGTGAAGGGGAGCAGTTCTGGCAAGCCCAGGTGGACGAGATGGTGGCCAGCCGAGCGAAGAAGAGAGAAGGGGCTTGGCAGATGGAAGGGCGCAGGAGCGCTGTCCAAGCGGTGGAGCCGTCGAGGTGGTCGTTTGGGAGTGATCCAGGCGGTGGAACACCGAGAGGCTCGCTTTGAAGACCAGGCGGTGGCGTGCAAGGGCGCTCGTCTGGAAGGGATCCAGGGGATCCGGAGGCGTGCCAGGATGGTAAGGTGGACCTGGCAACGGGAGGGGTAGTGAGACCCCAGAACCGGAATCACGTCAAAATTTGATGTGTTAAGCTGTCAAATAGAAGCAGTAGTGCAGACGATGAACCGGTTGTCCCAGAGGTTGGATGAGAGGACCAGAGAGAGTCAATGTGGCAGGCCCCAGGAGGTGGAGATTTTACCTATCATTCCTGGATGGATGGGCCTCGGGTGAGCATCCTAGATCTCCTTCGGGAGTGAGGAACCAAAGCCGAGGTCGGAGAGTCCTGTTTCAGCGCCCTAGATCTCCTTCGGAGTGAGGATGATGGGCGAGGATGGCCCGAAGAGTCCAAAGCCGGGTCCAAGAGTCCC
>JARBWK010002081.1:0-16269 GCA_030556195.1 Anolis apletophallus
TGGCCCAGGCCAAGTTACCAGTCCCAGCCTTTTTTTTTCCCTTCTCCCCTTAGTTCCATACATCTCAACCCCAATTTTGTCCCCCCCATTTCCCACCTTTCCCCCCCCTACCCCATTTTCCCATTTAAAAATAGTACATTTTTAGCAAACATAACCACAAAAACCATAAGCCAGGACTTCCCCCCACCCCCCAAAAACCCCACACTTCAACAAAATTGAACCCCAAAAGCAGCCCACAGCAAAAAAAAAAGCCAAATCCCTTTTCCCCCCATTCAGTCCCCAGAGCACCAAAGATACTTTGAAATTTTACAAATTTTAAAAAACAATAAAAGAACTTTTCTGCGCCCACAGCCCCACAAAATTGCCAAACCCTCAAACCCCACAAAAATCACATCTAGACAAAACCAAAAAACTCTCCCCCCATACCCCCACAAAGCCTGGCTAACCCCCCGGTTTGGGGCCGCGAATCCACTACCCACCACTAGGGCAAAACCCCGTCCCCCTCAACCAAAAAAAAAAAAAAAAAAACAAAAAATAAAAAAAAAAACAAACCCCCCACAGCCCCCCCTTCTTCCCTACTTTATTTCCATCCTTCGGCCCGGTCCACTTTCCCAGGCCCCTAGGGGGCGGGGAAAAACCCCCTGAAATTTGTGCCCTTTTCCTTTTTTGAATTTGGGGGGGGGCCCTTGCCAGGGTGGGGCGGGGGGGGATCGCGGATAAGTGAGTTCCATGGGAACCAATGTATTGGTATCCACATTTTGAAATTTGATTTCCCCGTTGTTTCCCGCCTTGCCCCTTCCTCCTATCTTGTTCCATTTTTTCTCCCGTTTTTTTTTTTGGGGGGGAACCCGGGGGGTTTAAATTTCCTCGCAGTTCATCCGGGAAAATTGGCCCCCCACCTTTTCTCGCATTAAAGTTCCATCAACTCTGCAGCAATGAGCCAAAACCCCGGCAGCAAGTCCGTTTTTGGAATAAGGCCCCGGGGGGAACGGGCCCCCCCTTTCTCCAAGGGGGGGGGCAGGGCAAAAGTACCGACTCTTTTTCTCTTTTTGGATTTTTCCGGAAAACTAATATTTCCCCTGGCGGGAAAACTGTCGGGGGGCAACCCCTACCCTAGGGACTGGGCGGGTTCTGTCGGCGGTCCCCTTTGAAGGTCTCTGCCAAGGGCCTTTGGTAGGGGGGCCTCGCTCATCCCGACCCCGTGCGAGCGGGGACCTAAAAACCGGCCCCCTGGACTTTTCACGTCTTCCACTGCTTTGAGCCCCCGCCCCAGACACGGGCACACCCAGGATCACTCCCCTCAGACCCCTCCTGTCCGAATTTTTTAGTTTCCACAAGGGGGGTTTTTCCAGTTGGACATTTTCGTTTCCCCCCTTTGCCCCGGGGCCCCCACTGACTTTGCTACCTTTCCCCCCCCCCAAAATTGCAGTTCCCAAGGACAGTGGTTACACCAAAGGGGGCTAAATCCCAGGAGGAAAGCATTGTGTCTTTTTTTAAAATCATTCCTCTGGGAACAAAACCCCTGGGAATTTAAATTTGGGGTGGTTGTTGGGGATTTGTATTGTCTGATTGAACCCTTTGTGTTCCCCTCTTGTGTCTTTTAAGTTAAAGGAATGCCCTCAGCAAAAAGGAAAATTTCCCGAGTTTAACAGGACAATAACCCCTTTCCCCATCCATTTTTTCCTTGCCAAAAATAACTTTGGGGGGGCGGGTTTCTTCGTGGGTAGGCCCACCCTTTTTTCCCAGGACTCCCCCTGTGTCTCTGTCATTTTTTGGAGCTTGGCCCAAATGGGGAAAATTTTTTGGCATAAAACATAACCCAAAAATGGTTGTTTCAATCGGGGAAATTGAACTCCACAGCCACCCCAAAACATTTTCGGGGCCTTTTTTAAAATGAGCAACCATGTTCCCCAAACCGCCAGGACCCCCTTTCGGGGTTCTGGCAAAAAAAATGATACATTTTCGGCATGATGTTTTACCAAAATTTGGGGGAAAGCGGGTTTTGGGGAACATAGTTTTCCGCCTTTTTGGGGCCGGGGTTTACCCGTCGTGCCCCCCTTTTGGGGTTTCCCAAAGGGGCCCCTGGGCTCTGAACCCCGTCACTCAGCCACCCCTAGCTGGGGGGTGGGGGCCCCCCCCTTGGCTGCAATAATTATTTTGTTTTAAACTGAAAACCTTTTTTCCCCCAGACTGAAACCCCAAAAAAAAAGGGGTTTTCCGGGAAAAAAGATGCCATTAAAATTTGAAAACAAAAAACGGAAGGGGGGCCCCATGGGGCCCCCCCCGGGGGCATTCTTTAAGGGGGTTTCTTCCTTCAAACCTTTTTTTCCTTTGTGTCCTTTCCGCCTTGATAGCCACCCGGTTGGGCTGTTGAATCTTGGCGTTTTTCCTATTGGTTGGCCCCAGACCTCCTGGCCCAGCTGATTTTTACAGTGGGGCCAATGCTGGAGCTACCGGGGGGAAAGGGGGTGATTTGTAAATGACTGTTTTTATATTTGCCTCACCCCCTTAAAGATATTTTTTCCTTTTTAGACCTGTGGTTGGATTCATCTTTTATCAGCTGAGAAAAAATCTTCCGGCCCGTGCGTGCTTGGTTTTGGGGAGAACAATTTGGGGCTTGGTGGATTTATATTTTAGGAAGATCATTACTTTGGCCTTGATCCTCGCCTTTTAGGGGTGGCCGGGGGCCCCGTCTAAGGAAGGGTCCTCTACAATCCATTGTTCGGCAACATCTCTCTCTCTCTCTCCCCCCCATACACACACAACTACTATTAAATGGATAAATAATACTGAATATATATTCAATACCTTATTATTTTGGCATCTACCTAGTAAGGATGGGGTGCTCACCCCACGGTAAAAATTGAAGAAACCAATTTAAATCAAAAAAAACCAAAACAGAACCTTGAATGAGGCGGGGTTCGCCTTTTGGGGGGGAAGCCCCCACTTTTGGAAAGGGTTTTGGCCCCAAAATAAGGAGGGGGGGGGGGGACGGGGCCCGGGGAAGCATTCAAAAACAAACACCCCAATAAACAACCTTGTATTTTAAACCCCCCAGCAGGGGGAAAAAATTGGATTTGGCCCCAGATTTTTGTTTCCAGCGAAAAAAGGGGGGGGGCTGCCCCAAAGGGAAGCCCCCCAAGGTCCTCACCCAAAAACCGGGACAGAAGCGGGGAAGGAAGGAAGGGGGGGGGAAAACACCCCCAACACTCAAAGGATTATAAACTTTTTTCCTTACTTTCCCCCCCTTTCCCCCCTTCCTTCTCTCCCCTTTCCTACCTTTTTCCTTTTCCTTCTTTCCTTCCTTCCTTCCTTCCCTCCTTTCCCTCGGGAGGGCTGCCGGGGGAAGGGGGGGGGGCGGGGGAGCAGGGGCCATGGGTGCGGGGTTTTTCCTCCTCCTCCCCGCCGCTCAGTCAGGGGGGGGCGGGGCTGAGCGGGGGGGTTTTTAAAGGCCCCGGGAACCCCCCGGGGTGTTCCCCCCGGCCCCGCCCTGCCCCCCACTAGCGGTAGAGAGAGAGATGAGAGATGAGAGAGAGAGAGAGAGAGGAGAGAGAGAGAGAGATGGAGGCTGTGCAAGAGGAAGGCCATGGTCTGCTGATTGCTGGGAGGTAGGCCAGGGGTCTGATTATACCCGGCGGCAGAATTCAATTCTTCCAAGATGGCGCTCTAATGTATAGGTTCATGTATATGGTCGGACCGCCTCTGACTACAACTCCCAAAATGCTGCTCTATTCTCCCTGCAAACCTCCAGTGTTCACATTTGGGGCATAGAAAACGCAGACATATCAATGCTTGAGTCCACAGTCCTCTCTGGATATAGGTGAACTACAACTCCAAAACTCAAGGCCAATGCCTACCAAACCCCTTCCAGTATTTGCTGTTGGTCATGGGAGTTCTGTGTGCCAAGTTTATCTGCTTCCATCATTGGTGGAGTTCAGAATGCTCTTTTGATTGAAGGTGAACTATAAATCCCAGCAAATAGCCTCAAAGAAACGGTAGTCCATCCCTCTTCAAAAAATCAAACTTAGACGCCACAATACCTGGAAACTATCGCCTGTGTCTCAAACCCTACCATTTCTGCAAGTAACTGGAAACTGACAGTACCGGGCAGTTTCACTTGTTCTAGATGAGACTGCGGGCTTGGATTCTTTTCAAATCAGGCTTCCACGCTGGTCACGGGACAGAGACTGTTTTGTAGCCATCGCCCACGAAATTCGCTGGCCAGTTAGATCAAGGTGATGGGCTCTGCTGATACTTCTAGATCTTTACAGCAGCCTTTTGGTACTGTGGACCATGGCCTGCAGATCATGGTTTGGCTACGCTCTGGTGTATTTGAGGCCTAGCCCTGTCATGGGTCAATTCATTTCTCCGTGACGGGAGGCAGAGGGTGGGGTAAGGCCAAAGTTCCGAGAGCTCCCTCTCCGTGGAGTCCTCGGTGCTACCTCCCGCCCCTGTTGTTAACTCACGTCCGACCACTTGGAGCCTGGCGGAGGTTTGGCCTAGAGAGTGCTACCAGTATGACCAATGATTCAGCCACGCCAGACCTTGAACCCGGTGCAACCGTAACACCCGAGAACTTTTAAACTGTGCTTGGAGGCTGATGAATTAAAAGACCGAGATCCTGGCCCGCTGCCAGGCACAGAAAACTGACCCAACCTCTGCCTGATTTATGCGTGGGGAACGCCTAGCCCGTCTGCCACTGTTAAAAGTCTCAGGGTCATATTGATTCATGGCTGATGGAGGCTCAAACCTCTGCCATAGTAGAAGCAGGCCTTCCACCTTCGGCCAAAGTAGGAAGTCGCGCATCCTTTTTCACAAGCCGCCAAGGCTCTGCTTTTCTGGCTCTGCATTCAATTGGTAATCAGATTCGTCAGATGCCATTGCTAGGTGCCATATTGTGTGATGTTTATTTTAACCTTTTTGCCGCTGGAGCACTATGTGAGAGTGACTAACCAAGAAGTAAAGTGAAATGAAATGAATTACAACGCCCCAAATGATGAAGTCAATCCCCACAACCCCCAGTGGGCAGAGAAGATCATTGCTTACCTGAAAACCGATGTCCTCGCTGCAGGAGAACATGGGTCAAGCACTGGGCTCCACAGCCATCGGCAGACCCACCGTCAAGACACCGCATCCGGAAAGACCATCATCCTTCAGCTACGGGATCGCCTAAGTAAGTAAATTTGGGCGTATAATTTATTTTGTGCCAAATTTGGTCCAGTGAAGAAACACATCCTGCACATCAGATATCACGATTCGTAACAGTAGCAGATTTATTTATTTATTTACCGTAAATAAATAAATAAATCCTGTAAATTTAAAGGACCGCCTGCTCCCACATACCCCCCCAGAGATCTCTCCGTCAGAAGACCTCAACCTCCTGCAGATTCCGCCCCTGCGTACCATCTGTTGTGGTCAACTGACAGAGAGCCTTCTCTGTGGCAGCACCCTGCTTGTGGCATAGTACAACCTGAAGTGCGAGCTGAAAGCTTGTAAACGGCATTGATCCGGCAGGCTTTTGACCTCTGACTACCCTTGTTATGGCAGAATATTCTGGAAACTGTCTTGCCTTGATTTTATGTTTTTATGCCTCTTGTGTAGTTCGATATACTGCAAACCGTCCTGAGCCAATCGGAACGGACGGCATACAAACCGAAATAATAATAAAATAATAACAATTTTTTAAAAATCAGGACAGTAAACAAAAATCAACTCAAAAACAGGGGAATTCTAGACAGGAAACAACCGGGCAAAACAGAAGAGGGAGACGCCTCTCTTGTGTTATACACTGTAAACGCAAGCCTACAAATAACACTCACACATGTAGCAAAATATCACTTTTACCCACACAGCAATATAAATATAAGCAATGAGGTTCCCTCTATGTGGGGTGGCAAAGCACGGCTGGGGCCGGATCAGCCCGGCAGCTGCTCTGTCCGGCCCCCTGCTGCCTCTGCTCCTTGTCGCTGCCTCGCCCTCATCTCCCGTGCCTTCCTCCGGCTTGCCCATGTCCCGCCGCACGCGGCAGCTGGCTTCGGGAGGAAGGCACGGGAGGATGAGGACGAGGCAGCGCAGGGAAGGAGGCAGCGGGGAGGAGGATGAGTAGGGGAGGAGCGGGTGGTGGCGGAGGAGGAGGGCGGGTGCCCGGGAACTCTGCGCTCCCCCATTTCCAGCTGCTCTCCTCGCCCTCCAGCCCCGCCGCCGTGGAAGCCTCAAGTGGCCGGGCTGGAGTAGGCCGAGGAGCGAGAGGCCGGCGAGAAGCACTTGAGGCCCGCGGCGGCGGCACTGAGGGCGCAGGCAAGGAGGAGGCAGCTGGAGAGCGTGGCGTAGGCTCCCCGGGCACCCCACTTCATCCTCTGCCGCCGCCCGCTCCTCTCCCTCTCCCTCGCCCTCCTTCTCCTCCCACTGCTCGGCCCTCCTCCCGTGCCTTTCTCCGAGCCGGCTGCCGCCGCGGGCAGACTTCCTCCCCGACGCCCTTCTCCCCCGGGCAGGGAACTGGGGAGCGGCTGGGGAGAGCGGGCGGAGGCAGCCTGCAGCCTCCGACGCCTGCTGCTGCCCTGTCTCTTTATTTTCTTGCCCCTGCGCGATGGAGGCAGAGAGAGGGCAGAAGGGGAGGAGGGCGGAGAGAGGAAGGAGGGAGGGAGGGAGGGAGGGAGGGAGGGAGGGAGGCGGCCAGGAAGACCTGGTAGGAACACACTATTCTAGCAAACTACATTTGGTGTGAGCTCTTGGGAAATTTTTGTGCCATTTGACTTTTGTTCAGTCCTCACTGGCTTTCCACTCCCTGATCTAGGAAACAAATCCAGTTCGAACCGCTTGCTTCACGCTGAACCGGATTATACCGGAGAAGCTGATTCAGCTGTTGGTCCCTGCCTCAGCTGTTTTTTTCTTCGCCTGATAGACTGGGGACCAGCCAAACCATTTACCTCTCACGGAGCGGAATTACATTGCAGAGGCGACTTCAGCTGCTTCGCCCTCACTCAGCGCCACGCCCCCCCTCGCCACCCGGAAATACTGGGAACCGCCAAACCGCTCACCTCTTGCGGAGCCGGACCATAGTGCCAGCCTTTTTACACTCACAGGCTCCTCTAATGGAGTGATGCTTACAAGTCGCCATTGAACCTTTTGTTTGACGTGAGGCTGCTTATTATTCTCCATTCATGCCCGACTTCTGGCCATGGGTTTTAATACTGTGGATTATAACTACACCTGGGAGCCTTACAGAACTACAACTCTTTTTCCATCAGCTGGATATATAGGACCGTGAATTTTGTGAATGCTTTAGTACAGTGCTGTCCAACATCTAACCGGCCAAGGGCCGGATTCCAGGTCACTGATGACCTGGGGTCGTCCGCCCCCCGCCCGGCTGCCGGGAAGCTTTGGGAGAGGAGGAGCCACGCGGCACCTCTCCTTCCAAGGCATCCCAGCTGCAGATGAAGCTGCAGTTTCGCCGCTTCAGCTGCTGCAGGATCCCTTGCAAGGCACAGAGGCCCCGCCGGGGACCCTCCCTGCAGGGATCGCAGCGGCGGCCGGCGCTGGCTTCAGCTGCTGCCGGATGCCTTGCAAGGGACGGAGGCCCCGCCGGGGACCCCCTCGGGGGACGCAGTGAAGCGGCAGGAAGCGGGCGCTGGCTTCAGCTGCTGCCGGGATGCCTTGCAGGGACGGAGGCCCCGCCGGGACCTCCCTTGCAGGGATCGCAGCAGCGGCTGAAGCCGGCGCGCTGGCTTCAGCTGCTGTTAGGATCCCTTGCAGGGCACGGAGGCCCCGCTGGGACCCCCCTTGCAAGGCATCGGCGCCGAGGCGAGGGGAGAGAGGGAAGAAGAGGGCGGTGCAGGGAGGAGCCAGCCCTCTTCCTCCTCCTTGTACCACCCTTGTCCCTCTCACCGGCGCCGATGCAATTGGCGGTGCTTGGAGAGAGGGGACGGAGGGGGCAGTGCAGGGAGGAGGAGCTGGCTCACTTCCTCCCTCCCTGCCCTCCCTCCCTGGGCCGCCATTTTTTAAAAATTAGATTTTTTTAAAAATTAAAATGGCGGTTGGGAATAGCGGGGGCCGTGCCCAACAGGCTGGGGGGGCGTGTACGCCCCCCCGGACCGGCAGTTGGACAGCCCTGCTTTAGTAATATGCTGGACTGAGCTTGATTAATGTCCTTTATTTTATAATAATTTTATAATAATAATATAATATAATAAATAATATAATAATGTTATATTATATTATAATTTCAATATATTATAATATCTATATATACACACACTATAATATAATAATGATATTAATACTAATAATATATGAATATTTATTGATATATTAATATGTTAATATTAATTATGTAATATGTAGTAAATATAGTAAATAAATTTTGGAGAGGGCTGTTAAGACACTGTTCAGACCTTTTGACCAGGCACACACTAGCTGGGGTGGCTGCTATCACAGTCCCTTAATATATTTGTGCCTCGGGTCCGAGGAAATACTCTATGTTCTTCAAACACCTTGTGATGTGGCTTGTAATTGTTTTAAATGTTTACTGTTTTATTGTACGGCTGCATGGCTATCACGTGCAGCTTGTTTTTATATGCTGTGACCCTTGAGCCTGCAGGGAGGAGCGGAATATAAGACCAAATAATAAATAAATAAATAAATAAATAGGTGCAGCCCTCCATAATATTTTTTGGCTCTCATGTGGCCCCTTGGAAAAAATAGTTGCCCATCCCTGCTCTATGGTATCATACTCTATAGGTAACACAATATCGTAACCAAATCAATATAACACTGTAATCTATATATATAAAAAGAGAGAGTCCGGTTTTGACGCTTATGCACGGACACACCATAACACCCAGACCCTCAAAACCCATCCCACACATTTCCACGAACCAACACCAAACAATCGGCACAAAAACCCCAAAACATACTCCCGAAGACCTAAACCGCCCTCTAAAACCCCATGGAAACCATATGGAGGCATCCGGAACCCTAAAAAACTACAAACAAAATGGCGATAAACCACTTCCTGTCCCGCAAAACACTCCCGGAAGTTGTCCCTCACAAAAACCAAACCCGGCAGGAAACACATACCTCACACACTAACAGGAAGTTCATCGCCTTCGCTCTCTCTCCGCTGCTTCTCTTCCGCCTCCCAGCAGAGGAGGGAAGGGGAGGGAACTGTGGGGCCCTGTCACAGGGAGGAGGGGGAGGACGTGGGCCCGACCACAGCAACGTTCTCTCAACGCAGCCCTCCTCCCCGGCGCCGCTCTTCTCGCCCACCCTGTGGCTGGGAAGTGGCGAAGGGGGAGCGATGGCGGCGCGCCATGGCCGTTCTTCTTCCCCCTTTGCGCTCCTCCACCGCTCCGTGCTGCTCCCTGACGAGGAGGACGAAAGGGGGCCTCGCGATCTCTCTCCCTTCGCCTTTTCTCCTGGGAGCGGAAGAGGGGCAGAGAGAGCGCACCCTTTGACAGGGAAGACGCGCAGAGGGTTTATGGGCGCGCCCCTGGCTGCCTCTTCCACCCCCTTCTCGCTCTCCTCCACCACCTCCCTCCCCACTCCTAGGAAGATGAGGGCGAAGGGAGAGACCGCAAGGCCCCTTTCCCTCCTCTTCAGGAAGCACCACGGAACCGGCGGAGGAGAGCGCAAGGGCCCCGAGCTGCCATGGCGCCAGCCACTATCGCCCCCTTCGCCACTTCCTGCCACAGGGTGGGCCAAAGAGCGACTCGCAGGGAGGAGGGCTGTGGTCGGGGCCCGTCCCCCCACCTCCTCCTACTGAAAGGGGCTCACGGCCTTCTCTCCCTTCCCCTCCTCTTCTGGGAACGGAAGAGAGGCACCGGAGGAGAGCGAGAAGGCGGCCAACAGGAACCAGAACACATGGACAAGGAAGACACAGGCAAGCTAACACAAAACACAAACACAAATGGATAAAAAATACAACATACTGCACAAAAGAACACAAACCTACACAAATATACACATACATAGACACACATATACTGTATATACATAGGCATACATACACACACACAAACATTACCACAAACACACATACATATATATACACACACAAAAAAAACACACACACAAAACAACAAACACAAATAAACACACATACACATACATACACAAACCCATACATTCACACCCAAACCCACAGACACACAAACACCCCCACATACACACAGACACAAATACAAACACACACACAAATATTAAACACACATACAGCCATGCCTACACACAAGCATACACATATATACACACACACAACACACACATCATTTCAAACCCTTACATACTTTTCCACATCTACTACATAGGGCACAGCAACGCGTGCCGGGTTCAGCTAGTACACATATAAAAGGTTTCACTATCCAACCGGTTACAAAGTAACTCTTTTCTCCCGCGAGTACAATGTTGGCTACTCGAGGAATGAATGATCTGTACTGTATGTAGCCAACATGGTACTCGCGGGAGAAAAGAGTTACTTTGTAACCGGTTGGGTAGTGAAGCCTTTTATATGTGTATTACAATGTTATATTGATTTGGTTACGATATTGTGTTACCTAGAGAGTATGATACCATAGAGCAGTGGTTCTCAACCTGGGGGCTGCCTCCTTTGGCCCCGCCCCCTCCGGCTCCCTGGGATGGCTGCCAGACCCGTGGTGCCTGGCTCTTACTGCCTGCTGCCGGGTGATGGGAAGGTGCCTCTACTTACTTTTCAGAGGCACTTTCCCATCTCCCCCAGCCCCTCTGCTGCCGGCTGCTGGGAGGTCCCTCGGCGTCTTCCTCTTTTCCTTCCTTCTGGCCCCTCTATCGGAGCCAGGCTGGGCCTGCCGCGCGGCACACGTAGGTCTTCTCCTGGGCTTGAGGCTTGCAAGGCTAGGATGGAAAAGCGGCTTGGGCCTCCCTCAGCCGCTCAGAGCAAGAGCAGGCCCTGGCAGTGAGTGAGAGCCCCTGGTTGGGGGGGGCACAGGTTGCCTCCTCCGCCTGCCCTGCCCGCCACACTGCCCCCTCAGCTGGAGCCACTGGCCTCAGTGCGATCGGCATGGCTGCTGCTTTTCTTCAGACAGTTGCTCTCCTGCTGCACGTGGAGTGAGCGACTGAGGCGCTCAAACCTGGGCTGCTCCCTCCAAGGGGCGCGGAGGCAAGGCTCCTTGTCCAAGCGGGGACTGGACTGCTTTCCCTCCTTTTTGCGTGATTGGGAGACACTTTCAGGCTGGGGGGGAGTTGTGTGTGGCTTGAGAAGTTTGGCTGCTCTTTGAAGGAGTTCCCGGGATTCGAGTTTGTGGTGCTGTGTGAGGCAGTGGTGCAGTGTTGGAGGTGCTTGAGGAGGAGTCTGTCGGTGTGTTTGTGTAATCTTGTGGGGTTGCTGACTGTCCCACATGCTTTGCGAGGAGGGACCCAAAAAGGAGAGCGGGGAAAGCGTCGCTTTTTGGGTTTCTCCTGAGGGTTTCTTTCTCCCTCTTCTTCCGAGGGAGGAGAGCCCTTTTCTTTCCTTTTTAGGATTTAGAGCAGGGGGCTCTTTCATTTGGGGAGTGAGTCAGGCACTCACTATTGTTCTGGGCTTCCCTCCTTCTCTCCTTCCCTCTGCCTTATTGTTTGGGTGTCGCGTCCTTGCCCCCGCCCCCCCCCCCTTCCTCCTTTAGTGTATTTCCTGGTGCAGGAATGCCTCCGGAACAGTTGGGCTGTTTTTGTTTTTACTATAGGGCTGGGGACGTTTAGCTTATGAAAGGACATCACATTGAGGAGAGAGAGGGGGGCAGGCTACTTTTTTCGTGCTTCGGGTACTAGGGCCCCTTCCATCCACACAGCTGAATAAAAAACCACATATTTTGCTTCCAACTGGAATATATGGCAGTGTAGACTCAGGGCCCTTCCACACAGCCATATAACCCAGAATATCAAGGCAGAAAATCCCACAATCTCTGCTTTGTACTGGGTTATCTGAGTCCACACTGCCATATATTACAGCTCAAAGCAGAAAATGTGGGATTTTATTCAGCCGGGTGCAAGGGCCCTTAGGTAACCCAATTCAAAGCAGAGAATGTAGGATTTTCTGCCTTGATATTCTGGGTTATATGCTGTGTGGAAGGGCCCTAGGACGCAATGGATTCAAACAATGGGTCAAGAGACTCGACTTAAATATTAGGAGGAACTTTCTATCAAGGCAGATAATCCACAATATCTTCTTTGAACTGGGTTATCTCAGTCCACACTGCCTATAATGCAGTTCAAATGAGATAATGTGAGATTTTATTCAGCCGTGTGGAAAGGGCCCCTGTGATTCTATTGCATTTCTAGGGGAATCACCTCACATTTGTCTTTACAGTTAAAACGGGGGAGAGTAACACCCTTTAAAAAGCCAGCTGCACAATTCTGTGCATGTTTACTCAAAATTAAACACAATTTCTGCTAGCGCCCTTCCACACGGCCAGAATATCAAGACAGAAAATCCCACAATATTTGCTTTGAACTGGGTTATCTGAGTCCACACTCTGATAATGCGGGATTTTCTGCCTTGATATTCTGGGATATAGGGCTGTGTGGAAGGGCCCTAAGTTAATCCCAGATAATAATAATTGTTATAGTTATTTATACTTTGGTTTTAGCTCTTGATGAGATGCAAAATATGTGTACGATTAGCAATTGATACCTTTATTATAGCTTTTTTGGGTGTTTTGGAGACAAAATAATAATTATTATTATTACTTTTGTACCCCGCCTTTATCTCCCTTGAAGGGGACTCAAAGTTTCTTAACATAAAAGCATCAGCATAATCATTAAAATATACAAATATACAAACTATTAAAACAAATTCAAAGTTTAAAACCACAGCAGCCCCGAATTGATCTTAAACACCTTCATCTTTAAAAGCCTCCCAGTTTTAGCCTACTGCCAGAAGGAGGCATTGGGGCGATGGGAAGGCGCCTCTAAGAAGTAGAGGTGCCTTCCCATCGCCCAGCATCTCAAGTATTTTCTGTTGGTCATGGGGTTCTTCTATGTGGGGAAGTTTGGCCCAATTTTATTGGTGGAGTTCAGAATGCTCTTTGATTGCAGGTGAACTATAAATCCTTTCTAACAATGTTAATACACTATAAATTCTAGTATCTGCAACTCTAAATGACAATATCAATTCATCCCAACCCCAATCCCCCCATTTTGTCCAGGTCCATAGTTGTTTGGGTTCACAGTGTTCTTGGGAGGTAGTTAAACTACATCTCCCGTAAATCACTGTCAATTCCTCCCAAATTCATCCAGTATTTTCTGTTGGTCATGGGGGTTCTGTGTGGGACGTTTGGCCCAATTTTATTGTTGATGGGGTTCTAGGGGCTCTTTGATTGTAGGTGAACTATAAATCCCAGCAACTACAATTCCCAAATGTCAAGGTCTATTTTCCACAAATTCCACAAATTCCACCACTAACATTTGGGCATGTTGATATTTGGGCCAAGTTTGGTTCAGATCCATTATTGTTTGAGTGCAGAGTGCTCTCTGGATGTAGGTGAACTACAACTCCAAAACTCAAAGTCAATGCCGACCAAAACCCTACAGTATTTTCTGTTGGTAATGGGAGTTCTGTGTGACAAGTATGGCTCAATTACATTGTTGTGGAATTCAAAATGTTCTTTGATTGTAGGTAAACCATAAATCCCAGAAACTACAACTCCCAAATGAGAAGGGCTATTTTCTCAAACCCCACCAGTGTTCAAATTTGGGCATATTGAGTATTTGTGCCAAGTTTCATCCAAATCCATAGTTGTTTGGGTTCATAGTTGTTTGGGTTCACCTGAAGGACCGCCTGAAGGACCGCCTTACCCCGTACTCGCCCCCGAGATCACTGCGCTCAAATGAGCAAAATCTGTTGTTAATCCCATCAGTCCGCTCCTGCCACCTGTCACGACTAGACAAAGGTCTTTTTCTGTGGCGGCACCGGTGCTCTGGAACGCCTCCCGGATAGTACCCGAGCTATCTCGGAACTGGGCCCCGTTTCGGAGGGCATGTAAAGACGGGCCCTCTTCGGGCTGGCCTTTAATTAGGCACACCGGAATAAGAATTGTGATATATGTCCTCTCAACCCGTGTTCTGACGATGTAACCTGTTTTAAATGTGGTTTTATGTTTTTATGTTTTTATCAACTGTAGGGTCGCATGTTGACATGTTACAACATGCCGCCCATGTATTTTTTGCTGTGATCCGCCCCGAGCCTGCTGGGAGGAGCGGAATATAAAAGTGAACAATAAATAAATAAATAAATAAATAAATAGTGCTCTCCAAATGTAGGTGAACAACATGTCCCGTAAATCAGTCAATTCATTCCAAACCCCTCCAGTATTTTCTGTTGGTCATGGGGGTTCTGTGTGCCAAGTTTGGTTCAATTCCATTGTTGGTGGAGTTCAAAATGCTCTTTGATTGTGGGCGAACTATGAATCCCAGCAACGACAACTCCCAAATGTCAAGATCTATTTTCCCTAAACTCCACCAGTGTTCAAATTTAGGCATAATGAATATTCATGCCAAGTTTGGTCCAGATCCATAGTTGTTTGGGTTCTCAGTTCTCTCCGGATGTAGGTGAACTACATCTCCCCTAAATCACTGCCAATTCCTCCCAAACCCCTCCAGTATTTTCTGTTGGTCATGTGGGTTCTCTGTGCCAAGTTTGGTCCAGTTCTGTAATTTGTGGGGGTCTGTGGAAGTCAGAGCTGAATCGATTGAAGGTACTGCAAATCCCATCTTCCGTTGTCCATACTCCCCCAAACATATTGTTTTTGTGATTAATCACTATGCTTTAATTATGTTCAATTTGTAACAATGAAAATACATCCTGCATATCAGATATTTGCATTAGAATTCATAAGAGTAACAAAATTATTTATGAAGTAGCAACAAAAAATATGGTTGGGGGTCACCACAACATGAGGAACCTTATTGAGGGGTCACGGCATTAGAAAGGTTGAGAACCACTGCCATAGAGGGAACCCCTCGTTGCTTATATTTATATTGCTGTGTGGATAAAAGTGATATTTTGCTACATGTGTAGTGTTATTTGTAGGCTTGCGTTTACAGGAAACAACCGGGGCCAGCTAATCACCTCCCAACAAAGGATTCCCCCAGGCAGTAAGAAGCCAGGCCTTGAAAACCACTAGGCCATTAAATGCTAGGCAAGGTGGGCAGTGGCAGCCGTCACACTTGCCTCCAGCGCACAAGGGATCTTTCTCCCGCCTTGGGGGCTCTGAAACAGAGGCTGGGTGGCCATCTGTCGAGGGTGCTCTGGTTGGTTTGCATGTCATGCTTGCAAATGGGTGCATTATGAATTGTGTGCTGATGCTTTTATGTTAAGCCAGTGATGTTCTGGTGATGTTTTCTTTTGGGGGAGAGATGGATCAGGGATGATGGTTTCTGCAGTAGCCCCCGCCAGCTTCGGCCCTCCTCCACAGGCCACTGCAACCCCACAAATGACGGACATGGACCAAACATGGGACGCGGACCCCACATGACCCACGTTACATCCTGGTGAGGTTGGGGGAGGGTGGGACATGGACGATGCGCTTTGCAGTCCCTTCACCTGCCCCAGGGACCCCTGAAACACCCCCCCCCCCCCACACACACACACACACACTGATGGCCCTGGACACAGCTGCCCCCCATGACCCCTAGTTGAGGCGTCCTTTCGCCCTGGTCAAGAGATGACTGCGACCCCCCACGTGTGACTGGCTTGGGGCAGAGACCCCTGGTGACCAGTTGAATATACTGGAGTTGTTTTGGGAGTTGCAGTTCCCCCGCACCCAGAGGGAGTGGGAGTGTCCACCCCCCCCCCACCAACGGACTGGGCTTACGACGTGGCACAGGGAACCCTCGTGACCCACTGAGCATAATGGAGGGGTTTGGGGGGGGGGAATGGCCTTGATTTTTGGGAGATGTAGGCCCCCGCCCCCGGAGAAGCGGGGGCGGGGGAGGGGAGGGGGGGTGAGGGCCTGGCTGGGTTGTCCTGCCACCCCAGGGCGCGAGGCCAGGCCTGCCATCCCCCCGCACTCGGCGCCAAGCCACCGCCAGGCCCTCCCCAGCCTGGCCTGGCCGGCCAATCAGGCGGAAGGACGTCCCCCACTCTCCCTGGCCCGCTCGCCTTGGAGCCCCCTCACTCACTCACTCACTCACTCACCAATACGTGGATCCCCCTCCGCCTCCCCACACACGGGGGCAGGCGCCCCGGGCCCTTTGGAGCACTAGGCACCCCGGCCCCTCAGGCTCACCTCCTCGTCCCGACAGGCCGCGTGGCGGAGGGAG
>JARBWK010002082.1:0-16269 GCA_030556195.1 Anolis apletophallus
TTATTATTGTGGGAGTTAAAGTTCAAAACACCTGGAGGGCCAGAGTTTGCCCAGGCCTGCTCTACACAGACAAACTGATTTCCTTAATTTATAAGATCCAGAGACTTAAATGTTGCGAAATAGATCAAATTATCACAGTCTATAACAAAATCAATGATAGATGAAATTGTTAATTCTAAAATAACAAGACGACTCCTGTTTTTCATTTGAATCTGGATTAAGCGTGTGTGCCAGGAGCAGGGAAACAGGCAGGAAGAGCGACCCAGAGAGATGCCTGGCCCATCCAGGAAAAATAATAATCCTGCAATAATCCGCTTTTCCTTTGGCTTGGCCTCAACAGAAGCGCCGCCTTCAATCCTGGAATCCTGGCTGGAAAACAGCATCCACAAACTGGACATTTGCAACCAAGGTGGTGAGGCCAAAAGGGAAAGGTTTCCCCCTGAGATCAAGTCCAGTTGTGTCCGACTCCGAGGGTTGGTGCTCGCCTCCATTTCTAAGACGAAGAACCGGCATTGTCTGTAGACACCTCCAAGGTCATGTGGCCGACATGAGTGCATGGATTGCCATTACCTTCCCTATGGAGTTCTACTCGCATTTACATGTTTTTGAACTGCTAGGTTGGCAGAAGCTG
Organism: Anolis apletophallus; assembly: GCA_030556195.1. NCBI lineage: Eukaryota > Metazoa > Chordata > Lepidosauria > Squamata > Anolidae > Anolis > Anolis apletophallus. Next base: position 632 of record JARBWK010002082.1, read on the forward strand.
GGGCTAACAGTGGTAGCTCACCCTGCTCCCTGGATTAGAACCTGCAACCTTTCGATCAGCAAGTTCAGCAACTCAGCGGTTTAACCCACTGCGCCATGGGGGCTCCAAGGTGGTAAAAGAGCTGGAAACTAAGCCCAGAAGAACAATGGATAGAATTACATGCTGTATATACTCGAGTATAAGCCGGCCTGAATGTAAGCCGAGGCAATGTAATTTTACCACAAAAAACTGGGAAAACGTATTGACTCGAGTATAAGCCCAGGGTAGGAAATGCAGCAGCTACTGGTCAATTTCAAAGACAAAAATAGATAGCAATAAAATTACATGAATTAAGGCATCAGTAGATGCTGTTGAATATTTACAGAAAACTGTCATTCAAGAGAAGACTGTCCCACTCTGATGACATCATTATTGTGGAGGCGGAAAGAGTGTGGCTTCTCTGAAGCTTGCGACTCTGGGTCAGAGGCCGCCTCAAACAAACGGACCCTACAGAAATGCAGAATGGAACTGAAAGGAGGCCAATGGGAATGATTAATGATTAATTTATTTATTTATTTATTTATTATTTCACATTTGTCTGTGCCCCCCCCCCAACGGCTCGGGGCGACTTACAACAGTTCGTAAAATACAATTGTCAGATAACTCATAATAACTCACAGTAATACCATTAAGATGGAATTACAATTAGAACAGTTGAAACAACAAATGGAGTGGCAGTGGGCTGACAGCTAGGCGGTGCGAGCTAAAGTTTAGCTAACTCCGAAGGCTTGTTGGAACAGCAATGTCTTAACTGCTCTCCTGAACAGGAGGAGGCCCTGGGTGGCACGGATGCCGGCGGGCAGTGCGTTCCACATGGTAGGGGCTGCAACAGAGAAAGCCCGGCGGCGGGTTGCGGACAGATGGTAGGTCCTCACATTTGGGATGACCAGGAGGTTTAGCTCTTCGGAGCGCAGTGATCTGGTGGGATGATATGGGACAAGGCGGTCCCGCAGGTACACTGGCCCCAAACCATGTAAGGCCTTAAAAGTCAGGACTAACACTTTGAAGGCAATCCGGCATTCAATTGGGAGCCAGTGCAGTTCGCGCAGGATTGGCGTGATGTGGTGGTGTCGGGACCCCTGCCAGGAGTCGCGGTGCAGCGTTCTGCACCAGCTTGAGTCTCCGGATTACCGACAGAGGAAGGCCAATGTAAAAGGCGTTACAGTAGTCCAGCCTCGAGATGACCGTGGCTTGGACCACTGTGGCTAAGTCGCGCCCGGGACAAATAGGGGGCCAGCTTCCTCGCCTGGCGAAGATGGAAAAATGCTACCCTGCTGACGCTGGAGACGTGGGCCTCCATCGACAACAGGGGGTCCAAGGTTACTCCTAAGCTCTTAACAGAGGGCGACGGACATAATGTCACGCCGTCCAGGGTTGGAAGCTGAACATCCCTACAGCCCGGAGGACCCAGCCACAGGATCTCCGTCTTTGCCGGATTCACCTTCAACCTACTGACGGAAGTCCGAACACCCTCGGACTTGTTTGTAATACTCCCTTAAACGGGTGTTACTTATCATGTGATTATATTCTAACTGTTAAGTACCTTGTAAAACTATAGCACAGTGCCTTACTCCCTGCATGTACCTTGAATGGTATGTATCATTGCGTATTATGTGTTTATTATTGTTTTGGATTGGACTGCTTCCTATTACCTGGACCCTTTTATGCTTTTTAGATGTGTGGATGCCTCAAATGCCTGACCATAATATTGGGTTTTGACAAAGCGCTTGAAAACGGAGCGGGACCCGGTGACTTCCGTCAACCCGGCTCCTACCACGATTGGATCGGCTCCACCTGGGACTATATCTACAATATTGGGATAATACCCCTGTATCTACAATGATCGTTATGAACTTTCCACTGTTAGCCCCAGCTTCTGCCAGCCTACCAGTTTGAAATCACACAAATATGAGTAGATCAATAGGTAGCACTCCAGTGGAAAGGTAAGGGTACTCCATGTAGTCATGCTGGCCACATAAACTTGGAGGTGTCTATGGACAACGCGCTGGCTCTTTGGCTTAGAAACGAAGATGAGCACCAACCATCAGAGTCGGACACGACTGGACTTAATTTCAGGGGGAAACCTTTACCTTTACCTTAATCATTCATACTTTCTCCCAGTCAGGGACTCCCGGTTTACAGGAGATAAAATAGATACAGCTTTTTTTTTTTACATTATGCAAAAGTTTAAAATATAACTAGACTAAAATAAAAAGCAGACCATTGGAAGGAAGAACAGCAAATATAGAAAACACAGAACATGGAAGGTCTTTTTTCCTGTCCAATCCCCGCCCCAAAGGCCTGAGGAAACAAAAGGATCTTCACTTGTCTACAAACAGATAGTAAAATTTATTTGCCCACTCTTTGTCCATAAGAGGGATATTGTCTGTTCATCCATCCATCCTTGTCTCATTGAAATGCAATCTATGACGTATTGTAGTTTCGCATACTCTCAGGAGACAGATTTCCACCTTTTATGAGCAACGCTTGATGTTGAATTGTCTAAGTCAAAAATGTAGCTGATGAACAAGCACTTCACAATTAATATTTTCTGACTTTGATAATGTTTCTTCTTTTTAAAAAATATCTCCTTATTTATTTCCATGGTGAATTAAATACAGTGAAGTTTTCAATCTGAAGTTGTGTCTGGTGCCATTATTTATTTAATATGACACAGTTTGCTCACAAAGTAGTATTCTTGATCACACAGCAACTGCTATACAACAAAAAGGCTTTGTTTAACATTCATAAAATAGGTGCATTGCCTCATTGCCCTCAAAGTCATGTTCAGTTTGCCTGAAAACATAACATTTCATAACTATTCTCTTTTTATATGCCAAAAACAGTTACGCCGCAGAAGAGATGCAAGAATGCAATCAGGGAAACCAGCTTGAAAGCATCTGTGTCAGAATCAAGGGAACCGGTGACTAAAACAATCAAGGGTCTGGAGAACAAGCCCTGTGAGACACAGCTTCAAGAGCTGGGCATGTTTAGCCTGCAGAAGTGAAGGCCGAGAGGAGACACGATGAGGGCCACGTATAAATAATATGTGAGGGGAAGTCCTAGGGAGGAGGGAGCAAGCTTGTTTCCTGCTGCCCTGGAGACTAGGATGCTTAACAATGGCTTCAAATGACAGGAAAGGAAATTCCACCTGAACACGAGGAAGACCCCCCCCCCCTCTGTGAGAGAGAGCTGTTCAGCAGTGGAACTCTTTGCATGCCTCCCTCCCCACTCCTATCCCCCTTTCTTTTCCTCTCACCATGCACACAAACCTCTCTGCTCTTCGCACAGCAACCCAGCAGAGAGGGTGCATGCATGGCAAGATAAGGAGAGGCGTGGGCCACCACAAAAAAAGAGGTTGTGCACGTGCCTCCCTTTCTCTTCCTCTCGCCGTGCACGCACCCTCTCTGTTCTCTGCACAGCAACCCTGCTGGAGGGTGCATGCATGCGATCGGAGGGGGAAGGAGGTGTGCTTCTCCCTCCCTGTTATTGCCGCATGCACACATGCCTCCCTTTCTCCTTCTTTTGACACAGGCACGGTAACTTTTCCAAGGCAGCTTTTATACTATGTGGGGGTGAGATGGGAAATACATATCAAAGGAGCAGCAGAGTTGGTAATTGCCTGGAAAGGCACCCGGCGTGCGACAAGAGGTGAGGGTCCTGGCGGAAAGGCATGGGGATTAAAGGAGGGCTTTTTTCAGCCTCACGCCTTCCCGCCCGGACCCTCAACTGAGCCTAAGCCGAGCATATTTGATATTTTTATTCACCTGTTAAAAAGGGCTGAAACACTCAGCTTATACTCGGTATATGTGGTATATTTTTTAAATAAGTGGCGTAAGAATGGTCTTTAACCCTCTGAAGGATTGTCACAAAGAGCCAGCTTTCTGCTGCTCCAAAAACAGGACCCCACCTTAGGGATTTAAACGACAAGAAGGGGACTCTTCCAAATCTTAGGCAGAACTTCTCAAAGGATTCTGTTTGAAATCAGGTATTTACTGCAACGGCAGTACCCTAAGAGCTGTTAGGAATATCCCACTTTGTGTCCCTCGACTGTAGAGGATTCTCCGCCCTTTATTTTCTTCTAAAAATTGAACACACGCTGCCACCAAATATAAAACTCTTCCACAAGCTCCCTCCTTAGATGTGTAGTTTGTATGAGAGGCATTCAGAGACTTTTGTTTGGTATGAACAAAGAAAGATGTTTATTTATTTATCCTGAACGGGCAGAAAAGCTTAATGGTTTCGGTAATACTTGTACAAAGCGTTATGGTTTCAGAAGTAGTTCAGTGCTTGAGTTACAGGTTCCAGTCAAAACCTGAGAAACTTTTAGTATTTCACTAAACAGTTCCTTCAATACAAACAACCCAACCTCCAGGGTCTGTTCAAACCAATAGTTCCTCCTTGACATAACTATTATATAACACAACCTAAACTAACAGGAACAAACCAAACCAAAAATTGAACAAGAGTTCAAACACACAAAGCAAGTTGTCTCTCCTGTAAGTTCCCTCTGATGGTTCAAAAAGTATGAACTCCGATAAAAACTATTTCCCACACTCCTGGCATTAGTATGGCTTCTCTCCTGTGTGGAGTCTTTTGCATTGTATGGCTTCACCAAGGTTTGAACCAAGGCTGAACAGCAAAACATTTCCCACACTCCTGGCATTGGTATGGCTTCTCTCCTGTGTGGAGTCTTTTGTGGCTCACCAAGTTTGAACTGTGAGCAAAACATTTCCCACACTCCTGGCATTGGTATGGCTTCTCTCCTGTGTGGAGTCTTTTGTGGCTCACCAAGGCTGAACTGTCAGCAAAACATTTCCCACACTCCTGGCATTGGTATGGCTTCTCTCCTGTGTGGAGTCTTTTGTGGCTCACCAAGGCTGAACTGTCAGCAAAACATTTCCCACACTCCTGGCATTGGTATGGCTTCTCTCCTGTGTGGAGTCTTTTGTGCCTCACCAAGGCTGAACTCTCAGCAAAACATTTCCCACACTCCTGGCATTGGTATGGCTTCTCTCCTGTGTGGAGTCTTTTGTGGCTCACCAAGTGTGAACTCTGAGCAAAACATTTCCCACACTCCTGGCATTGGTATGGCTTCTCTCCTGTGTGGAGTCTTTTGTGGCTCACCAAGGCTGAACTGTGAGCAAAACATTTCCCACACTCCTGGCATTGGTATGGCTTCTCTCCTGTGTGGAGTCTTTTGTGGCTCACCAAGGCTGAACTCTGAGCAAAACATTTCCCACACTCCTGGCATTGGTATGGCTTCTCTCCTGTGTGGAGTCTTTTGTGGCTCACCAAGGCTGAACTGTGAGCAAAACATTTCCCACACTCCTGGCATTGGTATGGCTTCTCTCCTGTGTGGAGTCTTTTGTGGCTCACCAAGGCTGAACTGTGAGCAAAACATTTCCCACACTCCTGGCATTGGTATGGCTTCTCTCCTGTGTGGAGTCTTTTTGTGCTTCACCAAGGCTGAACTCTCAGCAAAACATTTCCCACACTCCTGGCATTGGTATGGCTTCTCTCCTGTGTGGAGTCTTTTGTGGCTCACCAAGGCTGAACTCTGAGCAAAACATTTCCCACACTCCTGGCATTGGTATGGCTTCTCTCCTGTGTGGAGTCTTTTGTGGCTCACCAAGGCTGAACTCTGAGCAAAACATTTCCCACACTCCTGGCATTGGTATGGCTTCTCTCCTGTGTGGAGTCTTTTGTGGCTCACCAAGGCTGAACTCTGAGCAAAACATTTCCCACACTCCTGGCATTGGTATGGCTTCTCTCCTGTGTGGAGTCTTTTGTGGCTCACCAAGGCTGAACTGTGAGCAAAACATTTCCCACACTCCTGGCATTGGTATGGCTTCTCTCCTGTGTGGAGTCCTTTGTATGGCTTCTGATATTTTGCTGATCTTTTCCATTTACAATGGCTTTTCCCAACACTGAGTGTCTTGTGAAGTTTGAGTCCCATATTTTGGGTAAAACACTGCCCGCATACATCGCATTTGTAGGGCCTTTCTCTGGCAGAACCTACACCTTCTCTGTGGGTTTGCTGGTGTCTAGGGAGGCCCCCATCGTGTCCCAAATGCTTCCTGTGTTTGGTGTTCCAGTTATCTGCTGTGAAGAAGGACAGAAACAGTGTGAGTGACAAGGACTCTAGGGAATTGGTATAAGAAGGAGATTGAAATGATCCTTAAAACAACATAGAAATGGAAGAAAATAAGATATAAATGCTGCCCTCTCCCCACCCCTTGTTCAGTAAAGATGGACACTGTTTGACTGCCAGGGGCCTCTCAGTTGTTGTTGTCTATTCCTGCACTATTCGCTTCCGACACTTCGTGACCTCATGGACCGCCCCCCGCCAGAGCTCCCTGTCGGATGTGGCCATTTTTTCCAGTTCCTTCGAAGTCAAGGATCACCTCCATCCACCTTGACCTTGGTCGGCCCCTCGAAGGGAGAGGTGAGTAACATATGCTCCAGAGGCTCCCTGTTCCTCAGCCCAGCCTGGCTTTTGATTCTGTCTCCTTCTTTCTGGGGGAATGGGTGACTTTTCCCTTCACATTCAAAGGCTGGCTTCTTTCTCTAGATAAAGCTTTACCTCGCTACCACCCATTTCACAACCGTTCCCTCCTTTTTATTTCTCTCCCCAACCTCCAGTTCTCTCCTCCCATGCTCAGTTAAGGTTGGATTTTTCTGCTCTGACGTAGAAGGTCCTATAACTAATGTCAGAGTGCTAAAGAGATTGTTACGGTTTTGCATGACAAGGCTGGAAAGAGACAAGATAGTGACTGTAAAGAAAAAGGGGAGAACAATAACGAAGGCAGAGAAGGGAACAAAAAAAGGAACGTCTGCAGAACTCGGCCAGACATTCACGTAACACCACACTTGAGAGAGTGGATATTGCCTCCCAACCATCCCAGTTTGTGAGGAGTGAGGAAAGAGACTTCTTGGAAACACCATTCTGTGGACGGTCCCTTTGCTCTGGTTCTAATACTAATTCTTCCCAGCGTTTACAGGGGAGATGAAACTTCTTCACATATGAGAATTAAAGGAAGTGGCAGTGGATATATTTACGATTTCCTAACATTTAGGGTGGAATAAATCTACAGCGTGTTTCAAGAAGATGAACTCAATGTGAAATAGCTAGATTTCTGCAATTGCAAGCCTACCATAAATGACACTCACCACTTGAAAGAGAGGGGCATAGAGTTGGATTACTGCTATATGCCTCTCCCAGTGCACAAAAAGTCTCGAGCCCCAAGCATTCACAAGCACAGAACATAGAACACATTATGTTGCAGGTCACCATCTTGCGATTGACTGAGGCTAGGGGCTGTTTGTGTGCTGGGAGAGGCAGCGTAGAAAGAGAGCTTAGCTTCAGACATGCAAAGGCTAGCCTGCCTGGTTGGGAGGAAAAACACAGTTGAATACCACACAGATAGTAAGATGTATAGCCGCACCTGCATATCTGAATCCAGGGGAAGTTTGTTCTGTTTAATTATCACAACAACAAGAATATTTATTACAGTCCATAGACCCATCAGTAAACAAACATTCATTTTCCATTCTCCCATCTCAGGAGAAGATCATTGTACATCGACATGGTTTCATATAATACCCCGATCAAAGCCTTGTTGCCACTGTGAGGAATTTTGCCACTAAGAGAGTCACCCTGTGGCACTTGTCCTCTAAAAGAGATCTCACAATCCTCCGCATATGAGGGATGGCTGGTCAAGCGGGACAGGACTGGGTATAAAAGTTGGCCACGTTGCACTGTGTAATAGCGGCACTGCAATAAACTGTATTGTGTTGTGTCTATTTCATTTCCTCCTCAGGGGCCTAGTCTTTGGGAGCAAGGAATTCCAGACAGTCTGCCCTCTTAGCAGCTCCGAAGGAAATACGTTGAATCTCGCCTTTGTAAAGAGACCAGTTGTGGAAAGGGTGTGTGGTCTGCTTGGACTTGACTCCGGTTATGGAAGTCTTCCCACTGGAGTCCCAATTGGTGGTAATGTTGCAGTTGCTCAGGCACCAATTCAACACATTATTCTTCACAAAGGTTTGGGCGTCTAATTGGTTTTACCAAAACCCTTCCATGCACCTGGTTTTATTTATTTACATCATTATTTATTTACATCATTTATATTCTGCCCTTCTCACACAGGGGACTCAGGGCGGGTTTGCACATATACAGGCAAACATTCAATGCCATTGACATACAACATATATAGACAGACACAGAGGCAATTTAACATTCCAGCTTCTGGCCACCAGGGGAGCTGCATTCCTTCGTTCTTTTTCTGGACTTCCTGGATTTTTATGGCCTCGTAAATCACTTAAATTTAGCCTCTCCACAAAGTGGTACCTAAATTTCCTACTTGACAGATGCAACTGTCTTTCGGGTTGCAAAGGTCGGCAAGGAGCTACACTATTTTGGTCGAGAGCTCACCCCGACCCAGGCAGGCCTCGAACTCATGGCCTTCTGGTCAGTAGAGATCATATACAGCTGACACCCAGCCAGCTGCGCCACATTCCCGGTGGTTTTAATTCTTTCTAAAATATTCCAATTCTCATAATATGGCTAAATATGTTTTAAGTTTTAAAACCATTTCCATCATTTGCATCGTTTCCCTTTGTTTTCTCAGTTGTCCTGGATGCCCTTCTCAGGTTTCTATACGGAGAGTGGAATATTCAAAAATCCAGGAAGTCATCACACAGACATCAAACACGAAGGAAGTAAAACACAAAAGCCACAGTCCCACCCGAGGCCCCAAGAAAGTTCCCAAAGGGGGTTTAGGTCAAGAGAAGCTGTAATAGTTCCTAAAACATGCCACCTTGAAATAGCAAATCAGCTGAGAGAAAAAGAAGGGAGATTGTTCTCTGTATCAGAAAGACTAAGGGACCCATATTATTAGTATGTTGTATATTCCTAACATAAGCCCTGCCTTGAGGACCCTCAGTGATTGGGATTATTTTGGAACTAACTTCCACCAGAGAGCTGCTGACTGGGATCCTGCATTTGGAAAGAGAAATCCCCCCAGTGAGGGAGCCTTACCAAGAGAGTCCACCATCCCACGAATCTCCTCCATGACCTGCTCGTGCAAGGCTTTCTGACCCGGATCCAGGAGAGCCCACTCCTCCAAAGAGAAATGGACATCCACGTCCTCAAAGGCGATTGGGCCCTGGTGGGAAAAGAAGGGAAATCAGGGAAATCAAGGAAAATAATTACAAGAATCTCTTTGAAATGATTCAGGTTTCTGTTGGTTCAGTCTTTTCTGTTTCACAATGGCTTCAAACTACAGGAAAGGAGATTCCACCTGAACCTGAGCAAGACCTCAACTCTAGGATTCTATGATTAAGGCTGTGACCAATGGCCCCCAGGCAGCTCCAGCCCTCCTCTCCCAGGAATCCTTCTGCTCACCTGGTTCAGTTCCACTCCCTCACAAAGCGGAAGGAGCGACTCTGGATTCGGCAACAACATCGTTCCAGCCTCTAGGAAAGAGATAACAAGGTGCGGAAAGTGGTCACATAAGTATGTCTCAGAGGTAACAACAAGGGTCCGAAAAAGAAACCAATGAGGAAATGACCCCATGAAGACAGGACCGTTTTAGAGTTTAGGCCATTTATTCTCAAGCAGTGATTTAAGGAGCTTGTGTTGGAAGGAGTCCTGGGCTTGGTAGTTCAATGGACTCAAGTTCTTCTTTTTTGTCTCTTTGTCTTCCAGCTCAGTTTCAGGGCTCATCTTAGCTTCCAAATCACACCTTTAGCCACCAAATCATACCTATATACTCCTTACAAGCCGAAATGATCCTACATGTATGCCTTCTCTAGCTCAAACTGATTGTGGGTGTGCTACAATCCCCTGAAGGAAAATTTGCATTGACACAAAACACTAAAACTCCCAGAAGGGTTCCTCCTTACCCTCTAAGGCTGCAGCCCCATCTCCGTCCTGCTTGAGCTCCTTCTGCTGGAGGCTCTGGGTGGTGTGCCTGAGTGAGATTCAGGGACATCGGGGTGGACTTCAGTGCAGTTATTTTGCGCCTGGAAGAACACAGAGTATTCCAGAAGTAGTATGAATTTTTTTTAAACCACAGAGCTATTTTCAAAAAACGTGCCAAGACATATGGATGGCCCTCAAAATGGCTCACCGTCTCCTCTTCCTGCGTCTTCTCTGCCTGGCTCAGGAGGAAGCCTTCTGCCAGGGCCACCGCCTGGGAACTGGTCTCTGCCCCACATTCCCTCACCCAGGACGACATCTCGGGGGGAGGAGAGAGCCAGGAGCTGCTCAAAGACCACCAAGTCCAACATCTCCGCCTTGGTGCGCCTTTCTGGTTGGAGCCACTGGCGGCAGAGAAGGTGCAGCCGGCTGCAAACCTCCCGAGGTCCTGACGTCTCCCTGGAGCCAAAGTCCCTGAATCGCTGGCATAGGAAATCTGGAGTGAGCACTTCCTCTGGCAGGCTCTCCTGGGTGGCTCTCTCCTCGAATGCTCCACTCGGCTTGGCCTGAATGAGGGAAGGGCCTTTTCCCAGGCTGGGCTCAGAAGAGTCTTTCCCTCCCATCTTCTCAGGAAGACCTTGCGCTGTTGCCAGGATCTCCTGCAAGGCAAAAACATTGGGGAAATTACTGAGGGTAGAAAGAAAGGGGCAGGAAAAGCAAGCAAGATGTTTGATGGGATAGAAAGAAAATGGGGAAAACAACCCCAGTCCCATTTTAGCATATCTCTGTGGCCATAAATGATGCTGCTTTTCAGTCCTTATACACCACTTACAAGATATTTTGGTGTCCAGAGCAAACAAGGCAGCACCTACTTATGCTTGGGATAAACTCTAGTTCACACCAGCAGTTCCCAAACTTTTTGCTCAAAGAAACCTTCAGAAGATATCTTTTCTTCCGCACAAAACCCTAACTCTGTCCCTAAGTATTGTGAACCCGCAAAGTTATTCCTTTTTCATCTACTCCTATTGGCTGAGTGTTTTGTATAATGTAGTAGGTTTAGAAATTAAGAGAAAACAATGTATTGTTGAAGGCTTTCATGGCCGGAATCACTGGGTTGCTGTAGGTTTTTCGGGCTGTATGGCCATGTTCGAGGAGAGAAAAGATTTTAAATATAGCGACAAAGCTTTAGTTTGGTACAGGAAGTTTTTGAATTCACAGCTAAAGTGATGAACAAACCAGTTTCATTTTCTTTGGAGACTTGCTAATAATAATAATAATAATAATAATAATAATAGCAACAACAACAACTTCTCCCCATTGGATGACTTCAATGCAGTTATTTTGGGCCTGGAAGAGCACAGAGTATTCCAGAAGTAGGATGGAGAAAGATCAGAGTCAACATATTTAAGTAGAGTAGCAACTGAGCTCACAGTGGATCTGGAGGTGAGAGCAGGAGGGGCAGAGCAGGTGGGAAAGAGGCTGAGGGAGCAGAGCCCGGCTTCTCCCTCACATGGGCCCCATCTTTGGAAGGAGGGCAGGATACGTGTAACCTATCCATCAGTCCCAAGGGTGTGAAACCAAGAGGAAATGCCTCACCTGTCCTTCCTGCTTCTCGTCCTCTGCCCGACTCAGGAGGAAGCCTTCCGCCAGGGCCACCGCCTGGGAACAGGTCTCTGCCCCACACTCTCGGACCCAGCTCCCCATCTCTGGGGGCAGGATGCTCAGGAACTGCTCCAGGATCACCAGGTCCAGCATCTCCGCCTTGGTGTGTTGCTCCGGCTTCAGCCACTGGCAGAGAGAGTGGAGGCGGCTGCAAACCTCTCTGGGCCCCTCTCGGAAGGAGCATTGCCTGAAGCGCTGGTGCTGTGCGTTGGAGCTATGAAGGTCCACGCTCAGGAAATTAAAGGTGGTTTTTACCCAGGATGCTGCACTGCTCCCAAGTCCTGCTTCAGGTCCAGGTGAGCTGGGTCTCTCCATGTTGGAACCACTGTTTGTCGAAGAAGCAAACTGGATCCAAGAGGCTCTTCCTGGCTCGTCTTTCTATGGAAAGAATTCCCTCAACAGGCTCTGAATGGAAAAGGGAAGACGAAAAAAATAAAAGAAAAGAGAAAAATTAAAGTCAAGGCCTTTGCAGACGATGTGGATTTGATTATAAATCTAGAAGGCCACGATTTGAAATTCCGCTTCCATGGATATATGTGTTACAATAAATTAAAGGCAGATGCAAATTTCAATAATCATCACATAAGGAGCGCTCTACTAAAAGTTTGGCTAAAATACAAAAAGAGATGATAGAAAAGAAGACCTCTCTGGACCTCCCGAATGAGGCATCTAGGACGGAACCTGATGGTGGCAAGTGGAGAACGTACAAGGATTTGTTAAGTGGGAATGGGCAAAAATATACACTGAAATCAAAAGAACAATTAGACATAGAGGGGAAAAGAAGGGACTGGTTTCCTTGCCTACAATTAAGAGAGAAATTTAAAGTAGATGATAATATTGGGTTTGAAGACCAAATTAACGAAATGGAAGAAATAATTTTGGAAAAAGAAGACAAATTAGTAGGGAAATTATATAAAATTCTATTAAAATGGGATAATGAAAAAGATCAAGATAGGGAATTTATGAAAAAATGGTCTAGAAATGTAGGATATAAAATAAAAATTAATACTTGGCGCTCAATTTGGAAAAGAAACATGAACGAAATTTACTGTTATTCATATCAAGAAAACTGGATAAAAATGATATATAGATGGCATTTAGATCCAGAGAAATGGGCGAAATTCTACAAAAATACAAATCCAAAATGTTGGAATTGCGGAGAGAAAAATGGTACATATTTCCACTTATGGTGGCTATGTCCCAAAGCCAAAAAGTTTTGGAAAATGATACATAAAGAGATTGAGAAAATATTGAATTGCAGAATGGAAAGGAAACCAGACTCGTTCTTCTTAGGGAGAGCGGATTTCAAAGACTCAAAAATGGATAAAAAATGTTATAACCACGACTGCTGCAAAGATATTATATGCTAAATACTGGAAATGGAGTGGAGCCCCCACAAAAGAAGAGCGGATCTTAAACATTATGGATGTGATACAAAAGGAATGGCTAACAGAGTCATTAAGAGACAAGGAAAATAGAAATTTTGAAAGGAGGAATTGGATTAAAACTTGAGATTAATGGACAATTAACAGGAAAGCAACCCCCAACCCCACCAGTATTCCAATGTGGACGTATTGGGCGTTTGTGCCAAATGTGGTCCAGTGAATGAAAATATCAGAGGACAATCCAGAACAGGAACAAAATGACAGTTATGAAGCAGCAACGAAAATAATAATGTGATAGTTGGGGGTCACCACCACATGAAGAAAGGGATTAAGGGGTCACGGCATGAGGAGGGTGAGAGACCCTGTCCTAGATTGTTCCTTCCTCAGAGTTAAATACTCCTTTTATTCCTGAAGAAGGCAAGGCCCAAGATGACCAGAGTGACCAGGGAGACCCCGGAGTGCTGCTCCCACCTCGCCAGGAGGAGTCTCTCCTCTGAACTGACCCTTGGCAGGAACCTTCCCAGGCTGGCCGTTAGCCCCGCCCCTTTCCTGCTGCCGCCTGGAGAGCTGTGTCGCTATGGCAACGCCTGGGCCTCAGGCCTAGTCCCTCCAGTCAGCCAAGGCTTCTCTCTCTCCCAACCTCCATCCACAGGCCTCAGACCCACGTGATGACCACTAGGCCTTTCGTGACAGGCCCCAATCCATGGCGAGTCCAGGCCTGGGCCCACTCCGGCCCCCCTCGGTCCTTTGAAGAAAGGAGAAAGAAAGAAGGCCTGGGATGAAGAAGGAAGAAGGGGAGGAGAAAGACTCACGGAAGAAGGAGAGAGGAGGAGGAGGAGGGAGGGGCCAGAGGGGCCAACTCTTCTCTTCTGTCCCAGCCGGGCAAGGAAGGCGGAAGAGGCTGAGGGCGCCCTCTCACCTCCACAGGAGGAGAGGAAGGAGGAGAAGAGACAGGCTGCAAAGAGGAGGAGGAGGAGGAGGCCAAAGGGGCAAACTCTTCTCTTCTGTCCCAGGGGAGGGAAATGGTCTGATGGGCCCAGAGTGAGAGGATTTGAAATGGTGGGCTGGCTGGAGAGAGAGAGAGGTGTCAGCAGCCGATTGGCTGAGTGTGCCAGGGCCAGGGTTCTGATTGGCTGCTGCCTCTGGCTGGTTGCTGAGGCCAAGAGTTCCAACTGCCGTTCTGCCCTTTGTGAGGAAACATGGCTGGCTGCCCAGTTCCCTCATTTATTTCTAATGGGAATTAAAATACAAGGAAGTTTTCAATCTGAAGTTGTGTCTGCCGCCATTATTTATGCATTTAAGTCGTATCCTTGATCAGACAGCGGCTGCTATAACACAAAAAGTCTTTGCTTCACGTTCACAAAAGAGGGGCCTTGCCTCATCGCCCTCAAAGCCCTGTTCAATTTGCCTGAACACGTAACATTGAACAACTACTCTGCCTTGATCCGACCACACCTGGAATCACACTGTGTCCAGTTCTGGGCACCGCCATTGAAGGGAGATGTCGACAAGCTGGAATTTCTTCAGAGGAGGGGGCCTGAAAGGATCAAGGGTCTGGAGCACAAGCCCTATGAGGAGCGGCTTAAAGAGCTGGGCATGTTTAGCCTAAAGAAAAAGGGACTGAAAGGTGACATGATAGCCATGTGTAAATATGTGAGAAGAAGCCATAGGGAGGCGGGCTTCTGTTTGTTTTCTGCTGCCCTGGAGACTAGTGTAAACAGAACAGTATGTTCAAACTACAAGAAAGGAGATGGTCTGAACATGAGGTGGTGCATGCGCCTCCTTTTTTGGCCCAAACATGAGCTCCAAACAGGCCCAGCCCTCCTCTGGACCATCCCAGCTGAGAGTCAACATCTCCTCAGGTCTTCCCCTTTTCAGGGGTCTGCCTCCCATTGAGCAGCTTTGGCCCACTAACAGGCCTCGGCCTACTCACTCTCCTCAGGACTCAGGACGACACTAGCTTTGGCCCACTGACTCTAACAGGCTTCGGCCTACTCACTCTCCTCAGGACAACACTAGCTTTGGCCCACTGACTCTAACAGGCTTCGGCCTACTCACTCTCCTCAGGACGACACTAGCTTTGGCCCACTGACTCTAACAGGCTTCGGCCTACTCACTCTCCTCAGGACGACACTAGCTTTGGCCCACTGACTCTAACAGGCTTCGGCCTACTCACTCTCCTCAGGACGACACTAGCTTTGGCCCACTGACTCTAACAGGCTTCGGCCTACTCACTCTCCTCAGGATGACACTAGCTTTGGCCCACTGACTCTAACAGGCTTCGGCCTACTCACTCTCCTCAGGACGACACTAGCTTTGGCCCACTGACTCTAACAGGCTTCGGCCTACTCACTCTCCTCAGGACGACACTAGCTTTGGCCCACTGACTCTAACAGGCTTCGGCCTACTCACTCTCCTCAGGACGACACTAGCTTTGGCCCACTGACTCTAACAGGCTTCGCCTACTCACTCTCCTCAGGACGACACTAGCTTTGGCCCACTGACTCTAACAGGCTTCGGCCTACTCACTCTCCTCAGGACGACACTAGCTTTGGCCCACTGACTCTAACAGGCTTCGGCCTACTCACTCTCCTCAGGACGACACTAGCTTTGGCCCACTGACTCTAACA